>SDVV010005574.1:0-19102 GCA_016164225.1 Gammarus roeselii | reverse complement strand
TCTACATAAATCGCCGATAAATAGCTAAACCGTTCCATTTCCTGTTGTTATAAATAAATTAGAAATGGCACATGAAGCTCTCTTAGACGTTCTACTTCAAAACTAATTCTCTTGCCACCATAAGGCAACCTAGTTTGGGCCAATAGGCCTCTTAGACGTTCTACTCCAGAACTAACACTCTTGCTACCAAAAGGCAGCCTAGTTTGGGCCAATAGGCCTGTTGTTGTCTTCATACACTTGTAAACACTTGTAAACACGTCAGGGCCACCGTTAGGGGGTGTGAGCCCGCAACGGCAACTCCATGCTAGCGGACATCGTGACCCTGGTGGGGTGTGAGCCCGCAATAAGGGCCATCTTGCCCGCTAGCTAGCAAGGCCATCTGCTGCCCCAAACACTAAACGGGGAAAACAGGATGGTATCCCAGGAATCGAAACCGCACAAAAGGAGAGCCCATTGCTCACATTCGATTCAGCGGTGTATATTCAGACGGATACCACAATTGAAGGGTTTGGAAGGAAATTTGCACAACCTCGAGGCTTTAGTGATTCTGAGCTATTGGGAAGGAAAACCAAACAACACATTGTGAAAAAGGTTCTCCAGAACGCCGCGTTCAACTCCGTCACATAGTCAGTATATTTTTTCACAATTATTCACAAAATGGGACTCAAATTGACCTCGCGACATCCAATTAGGATAAAGTCATATATTATCATACGTTGGTCAATAGTTTATGTATGCGTATGTTTTAACAAAGAATGCGTCAGAAAAAGTAGTCAGTTGTCTTAACCGCAAAGACAAGAGTAGAACTGCACAAAAGACAAGGCACTCGCTCTCTCTCTCGCTCTCTAGCTCGAATGTACTCCACAGAAATCGAACACTGAAGAAAATCATTTGGTTGACCAATTAAAGAAGAGTTGTGTACTCTATGTTGGAGAAAGAAAATATTTTAATCCGCTAATATTACCGAATACCAATGGATTCCCATATCACTAGCTACAAATATTAAGTTCCTGATATAAGATTGATTTAATATGTCTCATTTAGTGAAGCAGATCAGTATATATCTTATTGTTTCTGTGATACTGTTTTCATGTTAGTGCAACAAATTACAGACAAGGTGTTCCGTAAATAACTCTTTACATCAACCGCCCTCCTCCCATATGGGATGCTAAATGTATAAGTGTTTCAGGATATGCTTATAATGAAACGGTCATTTTAAACAGAACCGCCCCCCCCGCTCCCCATGGGAGAACTATTGGGTTAGTGCCAGACTAAATCAAGTCTGTCCTTATGTTTAATCATTATTCGTTACTGTTATTCAAGGTCAACCAGTAACGCGTTGAAGAAAGCGTGAATGAATGAAGTTTCTGAGAGAGTTAGCGCTATTTCAGCATTTGAGCTCATCCGCCTATGCTCGACAGTCTGAGTTACGACCGACAGAAATATAATAAGTTTTCATCCCTTCTTCACTCGTCCTTAACCTATAGTTGATACTACTACCCGAGGTAGTAGTTGAGTGGTCGCCAGCAGATTGACTAGCCACTACTCTGATTTCAAGGATATTCCTCGACGTGAACTCCTGCATATTGCCATTGATAGTGTTTTCTTTGCTCTTCCTAGAAGCCTGATCTGCCGGAGAACTCATTCAAAGTTTTTTCTGGCTCTAATGTTGAATTTCATGCATCTATCAAACATCGCCGAGTATACTCGAAATGTTAACAAACCGTTTAAAAAAAATCTTCTCGTCAACGCTTGGTGAGTCCCAATGATTACTCGTCCACCAGCCGTCTTAACGTCGGATTGGGGCACACTATTGATCCGTTCGAGATAGCACATGAAACATTGAAAAAGTAATTCACGAGTGGATTCCAATGAGCATGTAAATGCAGCAATAGCTGAACAGAGATCATTATTATAAATCTGTTCACACTCATTTCGTACATGTACTTGACATACGACGATTGATTGGTTGATTGAGAGTTGACTTTTTTGGAATAATTGATGTATACATGCATCTGCTTTATATTTTCTTCATTTAGTCACTCATTAGTGACTGCTTAAAAAAGATTTCGTCGTGAATGGGCCTATCACAAATGGTGACGGTACAGTACTGATCTTCAAATAATTTAGTTATCTCAAATTCTGAATTAAAGCTGATATGTCAAAAGTGTTATTTAGGAGGGAATTATTTTTTGACATTATATCTTTCTGATATGTTAGGTGCGCAAATGCTTCTGTTGGTGCTGGATGGACCAAGTTGTTAATTTTCTTATTTAAAAAAAAAACTTTGACAAACAATAAAGTAAGGTCGGATTGGAGCGCGGAAGAAGAACTTTCCCATTTCAAATGATAACAATTGTTGATAAATTACGATCTTACTTTTACGAAACAGTCGGAGGAAACAAATGGAGTTAATACGGATGTAGAATTCTTCCACTCGGTTAGATTAATATGGGGTGAGATGTGTCTATAACAATGCATGTTCTAAAATGATACAACTAAAATGAAAAACTGTGAATGTACAACACATTATGCCATCATCCGAAACATTATTTATTATGTCATTATATCCATCAAAAATCGTTGACAGGTCCAAACAGTCGTACACAAAGTTTATTAGTATACTATATACATACACTTAAACTACACTGGTATACGCTACTCATACTAAATTCTCAGGTGCAACACATTTTCATCTTCAAGCTACAAAAAAAAATTCATATTTCTCACTCGTGGGCAGAGCGCATCATGTCCGTACTCCATCAGAGGATACTCTAGTGAACCTCACGAAGGAGAGTTTTTGCGAGGCATGAAAGGGAACGGAAACCCTACGTTGCCATTCACCGACTTTTACGTTGTGCAGAGCACTCAGGCTACTCTTCTGCAAAAAAAACATTTTGAGAATAAAGGGGCAGGAGATAAGAAGAGGTAATAATTGAAGTTTCGCAATATTCGTGAGTGATGATTTCCTGCGCTATATCTTAGATATGATGAACATTCAATGGGCACAATTTATGCAGGAACTTTGTTCAAGCATAATACGGCATTGCTAATCAAATCCACGTAAAATAACGGATGGAAATCCGTTTTTTTTAAACATGATTTTGCTCAAGATCGATAAACTCTTGACAAATATTCATTCACTACATTTATATTCAAAACCTCGGAACAGGGAACAAACAATTCAGTAAATGCTTGTGAATTTACTCTGGGTTGATTGAATTACTATACTAAGCCAAAAGTTTAAGCTTTTAGTAAGTGAGCATTATATTATCTGAATCAACTCAAAATATGTCGACATCGTAATGAACGTCACATAGTTTACCGTAACGAACGTGACATAGTTCAACGTTCAATACGAATTAATTGTCTCCCTGTGCCTGTTTCCGCTGATCTGTAAGATATTCGACGGAAGAAGAATAATTTTATTTTTCTCATACGGTTAGGCCTTTAAAATTTTTGCCCTTTAGAGCAAAATAATTCTGCTGTCGGCCCGTTCACTAACATCGGGTTAATAGGGCTCTGAGACCAGATATGTCGGCAGCAGGGCTCAACAGCTCAGATTGGTTTAAATCTTTGCTCAACCACTCCGCCAACCAGTTCATTCTTCACTCCATCCAAGCCACATTACGTTGATTTCCCTTCATTCTTCTTCCGTCCATTGCTGCATTTAATATTTCGAAAATAAAATTTCAAATAGACGCCATTCGTCCTATTACTGATACACGCATTTTACTAAACCAAGCCACAAAAATGTCTTGATTGAATGCGAAATCACATATCCTAACGCACATCAGGTTTCTTTGTCATAACTCATTGGATTTCATAATGTTAACCAACCTTTATTCATTGACGTGTCCGAAAGTATTTGGTATTTATTTCCGTGTAAGGGAGACACATTTATAAGCGCATTCAGCGGACACTTCTCACCGCTGTGCGTGTAAGAAGATAATTAGATTTAGGGGTCCCAGGACACCGGTGCTTCCGATGCGAGTCTCTGCCAGCTCCCCCGTAGGGACTATGTGAGAAATTCAGGGTGGTAACTAAAAGTGTTGTGATACCCCAGCAACAAAACTAAGCAGAAGAGATGAACGAACGAATTAAAATACACATGAAAGCACTTGAACTTACATAGTAAATAAATTCAATTTGGTGAAATTTTACTGCGGTTATGAATTTGTTTCAAAATTGCTAGCAAGGAAAACAGCCAATATTGTAATTTTACCTGTCTTTTTTAATAATCAGACTCGTTTGAAACGTGTCAAATGATCGTTTTTATTTAAATATTCTCATATGAATGTTTTAAAACCCTAATATTTTATTTTTGCAGCATATTGGAACATTGATCTTTCAGCAAAAAAAAACGAATAATGTTTGCATCCGCGGTAGTGTGATATCGAATAACCTTCGATAGATTTTCACTATCACCTGTATCAACGTTTAATGAGTGAAGCCTATCATTTTAAATAGAATTTTTATAACAAGTTTTGCATACAGAGATTTTAGTTATTATCAGGGACACGAAATAACATAAAAAAAGTAATCGGCCTAAAGGTTAACTTCTAGCGAGGTCGAATTAGTAGGCTTCCGTTGCTGAATGTAAATTCTCACGAATGTCTCCCCTTCTCTCTTAATTGACATAAAGTTCATCCCAACGAGGACGCCCGTGCGTGTGTGTAATAGGGTTCGGCTCACTACTATCAACACTTTAAAATCTCGCATTCAAGAAGTTTTTATACTTCAATTTCGGCTGTCATGAAATTGATTCGTAGCTTCGTGTGTGGGATAGTCAACGTCGACTTTATTTCCAGGCCATCGTTTTCATTCCCCCTCCACCCCATCAATATTTAGCTCAAAGTTTTGTGTAGTTGAGTTCCTCTTTTTTTTTATTGAAATAAGGCATTTTGCCCAAACTAGAATTGAATACTTCCTTGTCAATGTACTCAGATGAAATATATGTTTTCTAAATACGACCTGAAAATATTATGTGAAGTAGCTCTCTTATGTGTTATAATAGACCCATTTCTAGAATATTTCAAAATACATCGGAGAAAATATTGTCAATCGACGAAATCAGTCGTGACAAAATATCCACCTGTTCTTGCATTCACGATCAACGAAGAAGCTATGTACCCTCTTCCCGCTCCATTCCCGTCAAGACAGGACGGATTACTTTGTTTTTCAAAGGTGTCCTCTTGTTGACCCCATGAAGTGCGTCACTTAACTCGGAATTTAGCCCTTGATTGAATTCCGCGATCCCAACGACATCCAATTTTCTCTCGCCTCTAACTAGCCGTGTAGGAGTCGTTAAGAGAGTCTCTCCAAAAGGGCCCTTCTACCCGTTAAATTGTTCGTACGTTGGGAATAGCATTGGAAATGTTTCCAAAATACTTTTTTACCTGACCTAACATAAAATGTATTGATGAAATAAATCACAACAGGCAAATCAACTGGTGTCAAGTTACACACTTGGACTTCCTTACTGAGTCAAGGTGGCAATATGTCCCAGCTCATCTCAAACATAGCCCTGACTCAGTAACTGAGTGAAAAGCTCCAACAATGAGTTTATTGTGAAATACCTCAGCAAAAATGAGACAACGTCATGATAACCTGATTCCTACAACAGATTGAAAGGAAAAATGCTTGCAATTCCATCACATCAATGTATAAAACAAATGACAGCTCGGTGGGAGAGTGGGTAGCGTCGTGGCCTCCCCCCACAATAAATGGCCATTGGGAGCTGCAGGTTGTAGGTTCGAGCCTACCAGACCCCGAGTGAGACAATCTGGCCGGTCTCTTAAATGGCCAAAGGTCAACCCCTGAAAGTAGTGGGTAAAAAATAGGGGCATCAGGAGGCGTCTGCGCTACCACCCGTGCAGGAGTGACACACAGTCTGGAATATATGCCATCAATTCATGAATAGAATAATGTGAACTCAAACGCGAACAAGTTCAGATTTAGGAATACTATTCAATAGATTTATCACGAGACGTTTGTTGCTGATATTGAATTAGCGGACAAAGATTCGAATTCGGGAAAAAAATATACAAAATTAAATTTTGACTTCCTGTCCCGTATTTATATATTGACAAGGAACGTAACATAGATTTCAATAACACTCTGAGAAAAAAATACACGTTTTTTATGTTTGTTATCTCCGCTGAACATTTTCTTGATTCCAACCACAAGTAGTTCAGTTCAATAGGAGTAATATAACCTTTTCCCAAGATGACAAATGGGTCTGGCGTGAGTAGTTTTAAGACTTAACAATGCAATACTTGATACACTTGAAACATTTGAAACACTTTATCCTCACATCTGTTTACAATATTTTATATTAGAAATGAACATCAACCGAACAGATTAAAACCCTGATTACATGTTTAGTAGAACTCTGAACAAAGTTCATACACAGGAACAGAATGTATGCCCGGTGAATCAAAATACTTTTGAAGGGCAACCTACCTAGACCCAAACCTGTCATAACAGTAATTTAACATAAAGTAGAATATATAGTAAGGGTATTGAAAACCTCATAGTTTTGAAGAAAACTGAAATGTAGATAATATGATACATGATGAACATGATAAGAAATAGTTTAACTAAAGGCTTTCATTCATAAAGGCCAAATAGTCAGGTTAATAATGGGAGCATCACCTCAGTAAAATTATCACTGCTGTAAACTTACCTGTGAAATGCAGAAGTTGAACAATGGAATGAATAATAAGCAATGTAATTAATGTAAAATTTAGTGGATTTGATCTAGGGACAGGAAAGTCATAGACATTATAGTCCTTGAATGAACGCGCTGCCATAATGTAAAATTGTAGCTTGCCTTTATTCCGTCAACAGTAGGACACTATTTTGGTCGAGCACGACCAGCTCAATTAATTTGAACATATACTTTCTCTATTTGTCGCATTGTTGAATAGATGTAGATTCCCCCTCAATATTATATCTCCCCTCCGTCCTTTACTATCTACCTAGCCACCGTTATTCGATATTCATTTTGTCAATAAATATTTTCCTGCAACTATCGACGCCATATAAAAATGTTTTATGCAAAATGTTTTCCTGCAACAATCGACTCCCCATTGCGACCATTCAGATATAAACATGAATAAGAGGAACAACACATTGGAGAAAATGGATCAACCATGAGTCAACAGTTCGTTGTAGGACGCAGGCAACAGCTATTCTGGAGCGTCTGAGCCTACCACGACTGCGGGTCCAAAACAATGATAAAAACTATGTAACGACTAACATCACACTGAACCTATAGTTCCGAGCTGGCTAGAGATACACCTATGCCGTAGCTGGCTGGGTGAATCAGGGAGGAGACTATGCACACTCACTGAACCCCGAGTACCCTAATGTGTTGTGTGCGCTTAGCAACGCATTTTTGTCTATACAAATACGTAACTGCGCATCGAAATCATGTCACTTTCAAGAAACAAAATGGTATAAGAATATAAAGTAAATCAGCCATCGACATTGAAATTTTGCCAGTGCCCTTTCGGTCTGGTGTTGCTAATTGTGCGAATATTCGTGAGCACAGCTATTATTATTTATTGACAGTTAAGGATGCTATGACTGAATGACGCCAAAAAATTATGCAAAACGGATTTTGAAAAGGGTTACGAACGGAAAAATAGCTTGGCTTGCGCGACGGGTATCGATTCAAACGGACTAAATTTGGTTGGTGTTGTGTTTGTTCTGTATGAGCAAGTTGTAGGATAGAAGGATGCAAAGTTTTTGAAGTTGTGTTGGTTTTAGGCGTTGTGTAATGAGTGAGTTGTTATGTTGGGGTTAATAATTAAAGTCTGTTTATGTGCTGGTATAGAATATTTGCATTAGTGATAATTATGATCATTATTTTACATATGACAATAACATATTATTAGTAACAAACGTTCACTGCAGAGCATTATTATTGGATTTATACAGGTTTCATTGGATTTATTTGGGTTGCTTGTTCATGGCAGGTGACATAAATTAGGGTAATACTCAACAATTATAATGAATTTAATTTTTTTAATGGAACACTTTCATCGTATCATATTTATCCATATGTTTTGATATGTCAGCAATAGTGTCAAACTTTGTTATTAAGATCTTACAGGTACGACTTGATTTGATCATTTTCATGTTGTGGTTTTGATATTTTAATATGAATTTTATGCTATTTTATGCATTTGTGATGATAACTGTTGCCAATGATTTTCGACGAGCATCTGAATTAAAAAACATCAATTTTGACGTTTTATAGCATTGATTCTTAGATGTTTCAACCACAGGATTGGTCAAATATCATCCAAAGAGTCCCATGAGCTTATGAAAATTATGCAAAGATATGAAGATTGCAGGCGGTAGGACCAAAGAACCACTGGCTATATTAATTTTTTTATAAAAAAATAAATTTGAGCCAGTTGTCTGATGATACGTAACTGCCTGGGTAATTGGTCTTGGAAGTCTACTGTTTCTTAAGTTACTTCAGCTTATAACAGTTTGATTAAGATGAAAGTTATTATTGAACAGCATACTTGAATTAAGATTAGTCACTGGCACCAGCAGCCTGCTCCTCTTCGTGCCCTTGGAAGCCTAGAAACTACGGTAAAATGTTGGTCTGGAATAGCGTCATCGATTATTCCACGATAGGATGATGGCAACACACTTTGCACTCATTTAAACGTCATATCTCTTTTCTCCTGCCTTACATTGAATTGTGGGTCACAGACAACAGCACCAGCAAAGTTCACTTTTTTCAACGATTACACAAATTAGGCCATGCTATTTCCAGTTTGCTGCGCTTGGAAAAGGTGTTAAATTTCCTCACATTGAACTTGAAGACTGGGAAATAATTGAATGACGTCATGGTTTAATAACTATTGATCACGGAACTCGTGCGCCTATTTGTCTTGCATTTGTAGAGTTGGCTTATCTCATGTACGTCCGGTGGCTTAGCCGGTTCCGACAGTGGCACCTCGGCCCGAGGCGCAACCCATGTCGTCACATCCGCCCGCCTCCAAACTCTCTCACTAACCCCACTTCCACTTCCTGAACCACCACAATCACCCCAAACCCATGTCAGAACACTTAAAAATACAATCAGAACACTTAAATACATCGCCAATTCCATAAACATAAACAAGACATAATACTCTGCAGAATGAACAACACGGCGCCACGACCGTCCCAACAACTACGGCGGTGACAAACTCATTACACTAGTTAAACAAAATCACTTCCCGAGCTCAACTGCACACTCACGCGCAACATCCACTTGACAACAAGCTAGATATGAAATAAGACCTTATTCAATTCCACAAGAAGAAACGCAATGTTTCCAGCGAACATGAATAACTACCTGCTCACCAAGCATAGCATTGAACGAGAGCTAGCAAATAGTTCGGAATCACCACTAGAAAACCTTCTAACCCAAACTCAAAACGGACCTCTCTTGACGTCTTATTCTGATCTTCCAATCTCGTTTTGAGGTGCATGTAGATTGGCAGTAGACCATGATATAACCTCTGATCACCTGCCACCTCAAAGTTGCTCAGCAGGAATTCTAGATCACTGAATACACATCTATTGGCTATGCCACAAACACTTTACAACAGTGATCAACCATGCACACACACAACACATACCCGCTGGGTTGGCCCGTGGTTTCAAACATACCTTTTCAGCCCGCATTAGATCAATTAATTCAGCAGCAAAAATAATTCCAGTATTTATCGTCCACGGACAACAGAATCGCACAGATTCATTCTCTATTCTTAGAAACAGAGGCAAATAATCATGATCAACAGACAAACCTGGGGCGGGATGTGCTAATAAACACCAACATCTGACCCTCACAATCAAAATGACTATAACTGATCAGTAGCCCCAACAACAAAAACACAAACTATAAAGACACTTGAGGCGAGCCCCTCACCAAATACTCATATGAAACCATTTGACAAATGTCAACCATAAATCATCTGTGTATTCAGTTTTTTTATAAGTCATCCTATCATTAGACCTATACATGCTCAAACCATCCTTGAATTTTGAAAATCCTATTACTCGCGGTCAACATATAATCTCTCACAGAGCAACTCATTTGGGCGAGATTCCCCAGTCCGACTGATCAGTTAGAAGGACGGTACAAATGAGTTGGTCGAGGGACCCAGCCGCGGTACTCGTGTCAGTATCAGAAAGCATGAGTACCAGTAAATTGATTTGGCACAAAACCAGTCCCTAGCGACGTCATTCCATCTAATCTTGCTATTTGAATGGATGTAATGTTAACCATTAAACCATTTTTTATTTTTGAAGAGCTCGCTGCGAGGGACTATTATTTTTAGATCTATAATATCATTCGGCCTATCAGTCTCATGCAATGAGTTTCTCATTCGATTTGTTTCGATTTTGCCGCCATTTTTTTCTCACTGATGTGTGAGAAAGCACTGTATATTTCCCGGGTGTATATTTCCCGGGTCAAGATAAAATTGTAATAAATAATTTTCAGGACTTCTCTTCCACAAGCACGATACTGGGTAGAGGAACAGGCGAAAAACATTGACTTCGTTTTCGTGCTCCGCAAGATGTTGAAAATATCTGCAACAACGCTTTCCACATAATAGGTCCTTGTGTGCGTTTCAGAATGAATATCACAGATACAGATACAGACCCTTAGCCGAATCCTCCAGAAAGGAGGGTTGCCGACTGCATGGCGCAGCTACACTCCTCTCTTACACGCACTCACACCACTTAACACTTTTGCTCTAAAAAGTCCGGCCGAAGACCGCGCAACACTCACGCTGGGTCATGAGTACGGTCCGATGTCATTATCAGCTGCAGGGCTCGACAGTGTTACCGGTTCACTCCTGCCGCGTCATGATGCCTGGCCCTCCTTCCACACTCACGACCATATCGTTTCTCGACATAATGCCTAGGGCGGGAAAGCACATCCCGCCTATCCATTGCACGCTCTCTCGCTTACTCCACGCTCAAGTCGCTCCTTCCTAACGTCTGCTTCACACAAACGATCCACCCAAACCCTGGTCTACCCCTAGGCCTACTTCCACTTGCCTCTGACTTCATCACCCTTTCCACCAATCTCCCTTCATCCATACTCAGCATGTGCCCGAACCATCTTAAAACACTCGAATTTATTGTGGCCTCTAACTTCTTCATCATATGCATTCTAATTTGAACCACGTTTTTAATGATCGTGTCTCTCAACGTCACTCCAGTCATGCTCCTCAAACAATTTCTGTCGAAAACTTTCAACCTTCTTCTCTCTTTTGCTCTCACCACCCAAGTTTTAGCTCCGTATAGCATAGTTAGGACATCTATATGCTCGAACAGCCCTCTCTTTGCTCTCAGCACCAACGTCCATCAGCTCATTACACTCTTCCATGCACCCACACTTTAAACTCTTCTTTCACTCGAGACTTCACCTCTGTTTCCACTAGTTCAGTCTTCTCCACATGGGGGCCCAGCAACTTAAAACACTGAGTTTTTTCCTTCACCTCTCCATTCAGGAGGACACTAATTTTGTTCGCATTGGCATTCCTCAAGCATCTCATTACTTTACTTATAATCACGCTCGCTCGAAGTTTCCTCCACTCACACCTTCTACCAGCCCCGACACAGCTTTTTCTGAGAATCTGCCTCCAGTGTCACATCATCCGCTAACAGTAACTGGCACTATTGCCAACTCCACTTATATGCTTCCAGCAGCTCCAAGCCATGACCCATTACACTGACGTTCACCTCCCTGACCACATTATCCATTTAGAGATTGAACAGCCAGGGATAAATAACGCAGTCAGGTCTCAGACCCACTTTCAATGTTAACCAATCACTCACCTCGCTCCCCACTCTGACACATGCTCTGCTGCCAAAAAAGAAACTTAGAACCGTATGCAACAGATTTCCGTTCAATCCATACAAACGTAACACCCTCCACAACGCTTCCCTGTCAACCCTGCCGTAGTCCTTTTAAAATCCACGAACGCTCAGAACACATCCTTTCCCTTCGCAAGGTACATCTCACAGACATGCCTTACTGCACAAATCTTAGCAGCCCACCCTCTACCACTCCTATAGTCACACACTTCCTCTCCAATTACGCCCTCAGTACAGTCTCTTATCCTATTCATCAAACCTTTCCGTACAACTTACCGACCACACATAACACACTGATAGCTCACGAGATGCAGCAATTATATTTATCTCCTTTGCCCGTATACAGCGGAACAATGAAAGCACTGCGCCACTCAATCGGCACCCCGCCTGACACAAAACTCAGATTCAATAGCTACGACCGCCAAACCAGGGGCTTTCCCTGCTGTTATCACCTCTACCGCTTGCTTCACTTCTTAACTAGTAGTGTCTGAAACAAGTCTCTCTACAATAACCGGTATCCGTGCACCACCACTCACAGCAACAATGTTAGTCTCTCTGTCATCCTCGACATCCAGGAACTCATCAAAATACTCTGCCACTTTTTCCGTACACCACCACATTCCAAAAAAACTGGCCGTTTTCCTCTTTCATCACCTCCTTCCGTTCCCTTTAGAGAATGTTAGAGAATGGAAGCACAAACGAAGAATCTTTATAAAGATCTGAATCGACGTTGCAAATTTTTGTCTAATTAAACTCAAAGTTGAAACTCGAATCATTGAGTGTTCTTCTAACATTGGAATCACATTCGCAGAGAAGGAAAAATCCTCCCAACTTGCGACTTTCCTGAGTGCAATAAAGCGCCTAAGCCCTGCAAGGAATAATACGTCACGTTTTGTTCATCAACTTCTGCAATATTCTATGAATATACCTTTAAAGCATAAGATGAATGACGAGTATTCATTAATCAACAATATTGTGGCCCACAATTGACTCTAGCAACTAAGCGAACTAGCTGTGCACACAAGCCTTTGCGGTGGCCAACCATCGCGACACTTCATTTGATGACGGATCCGATATTGAATTCATAATTTAATATGGTTAGGATATGAAGAGATCGAAGATATTTGTACTGTGCTATAGTAAGAAATTAACTTAGATTACGATTATTATATCTTAATGAACAAAATCATACTGAGATTCAACTCACAAGTGACCACATCTGACTGTGGGTTACATTAAATGACTGTGGGTTACATTTACTCAAATATTCTGTTGTAAATTTTGTAATGTGTTTATACAATGCCCCTGAAACGGTAGCCCAACCTAGATGCTGCATTGATGCATAGTTATGGCAAGCAGCTAAATTGCAGATAGCATTCATATCAACAACACTCTACCGGTTTTATGTGTGCACACATCAAAAGATATAAAGATATCAAACGGCTATCACATGCGTTTTGAATCAATTGAGGTAAGGAATGTATTGATTATTTTAGGGCATGGAGAGATTAGTTCTCAGAGCAAACAAAACGTCTATTAATATTTAACATTGTCCTTAAGCAAGCAGAACCAGCTGCTCTGAGACTCTTCGTATACCTCGAGATGCGACCGTCTCATCCAGTTGGAAATAGTAGGTGTGAATTCGTCGGTACACCTTTGCCAAAGGATAGCTGATGATTATCCAGCCATACCCATAACGAGGTTTGGTAATCACCGACATGAATACCCAACAATTGCTACTAAGATTCGGCAATACATTTCTTAGCAGAGTACATAAATGTTATATCCTGAGATATTGTAGGCTAAGGACTTCTTGACAAACCATAGGATTGGGTTGTATATATATATAATTATTTGCAACTATACAATTTATATAAGTCGAGAAAATGGGAGTTTAAGTTAGGTGTATGGGGAGCGATCACAGGCAAGCAACCAGTCGGTATCGGGGTCGAGTCAACTCGGACTCTTTTAGAGTATCCCTCGCTGCTCCATACATTTCACTTCCGCCACAAGCGTGGCTAATGATGTTGTTGTCCCTAAACCGGGCGTCATCTTAATTGCTGTACGTGCCCAAATAATTTCCGTTCGCTTCAGATCAGCTTGTTTACTGCTTATAGGTTCTCTTCTTAAAACTTACCTTGTCGGACTATACCACACGATTTTCTGGCCAGCGAATGTTTAATGTAATAGGGATGCTATTGACGACCGTCTACTTGCCGGAAATCTTATTCGTTACGCATTGACATTGCTCATGAATGGGGACATGACAGAAAATCAACTGAACAGCTGGTAGGAATTATAAATAACTTCATGATTATAGGATGGAGTAAAACAGTTGATGTTATTATTCACCTCAACTCCTCACCTGTTCGGTTAACAGAACAGTAACTTGCATTGAATTACTTGCATAATATGTGCATTTGTAATGCAATTATGTCATAGTATGACTAGTTCATACTAAACAGACGTTTCGGAAATATTGAGCCCTCACATTGATGAAATGACATATCAATTCTGTTATTACTTCACTACTAGAAAAATTGACGATGTTTTTTTGGCATGTATAATTATAAAAATTTCATGTTAGAACTCATGAATTGGCGTAGTAGTAGTGTATAACGCTGCAAAACGCGGATTAGTGAAGAAATATAGATATGGATGATTGGCAGTTGGGCGGGGGTTGACCGGCGTCGGGTGGTCGGCGCGAAGGCGGTCGGCGCGAAGGTGGGGCGACGCGAAGAGGTGGAAGGGTGGCGGATGGACGGCTTTAGGAAAGATATTGGGAAGGTTATATGTTCTGAACATTTTAATGTATATGAATTATTATTGTTCATTGTACTTATGTATTTTTCCCCATAGATGTCTGTATTGGGGCATACATACTTCCACACTATTATTCATTAAATATGGATTCATTGCTGGTAGGAATATCGTTATAGCACATTTGGAGGGGTGGGGTGCGGTAGGGGTCCTCCTACGAAAAAAAAAATGATGCACTCTGGAAAATTAGGTGAGATGGCTTATATCTTTTATTCGAATTGTTTACATCATTTCCGTGTCATGATTGCTATGTTGAGTGTTTGTATCATTGAATATTTTGTCAGGTTTATTGATTCTATATGTTTCTGTACTTGAATGCTTGTAGTCTAATCTAGTTGGGGTATAATGGACTCATTCGGAGGTTGGTTGTTGGATTTTTAGCGGTTGGATTGAGATATTGTGTGTGTTTTGTTAGTTTATCATTTTATATATTGTATATACTGTTTATAGGAATAGTGTGGTAGTTATATTTCATAACTCAATTTGCAGCCTTAGTGTGTGATCGGCCCTGTTTGATACCAGCCTGATATTGAGTTCAGGCAAGGTTTTGTGTTTTCCATCTATTTATTTCATGTGTATATATTTTCTAGATGAATAGTATGGTATAATAGTTTGGTAGTTGGCGGGTTGATGTATATATTTCTTAGGATGCAGTAGCTTCGTCACGAGAATCTATCTATCCAGTTTTGAACTAGGTATATCGGTGTTACCATGTTCCAAATGATTCGTTATCAAGCGTATGTAGACTGTTCGGGTAGTCTTATCACGATTTTTTGTACAACGAGTATTGGTTGGATATCCTATTGCGAGAGTAGCTGAACGATATATATTTATTGTAAGTTACTATGTCGTGTTCTGCATACTTAGTATGGATCGGTCAATATATGTTGAATTGTTTTGTTTTCGGAATTTTGAATTGGTATTTTATACAGTTAAAGGATTTTTTAGGATATTTTAGGCTTGCAGTTTCCGTGTAGCACAATATTTTAGACATAATTGGTCGGTTATTTCATTTTTTTTTCTTATGTATATATATGACATAATTATACGATTATGCTGTGGTTACTTTAGTTGAAGAAGAAGTAATTTAACCCTAGTCTGGACTAAGATGGAGAATAATTTCATCAGATTTGTATTTACTATAGGAGTATAAGCGTTCCACATCATTAACTCTAGGTTTCAGCGTATGTTCCTTGAATGTCTTGTCAACTTATTCCCGTTAGTTGTTTGACTGGTTACATGCTAGTTCTTTTCACGTACATCATGTTTTTTAATGTATGTTTTTGGTATGGAAGAAATTTGATCTTTTTTCTTAATTATAACTCGAAAGTTCAAGTATGTGTTTTTCAGTTTTGTATGTTCACTGTAGAGTTTATATCTCCAATGCAATCTGTAGCTAATTTGATTCAATATCGGAATATTAGGATATGTTACGTTTGTATCTGCAATGTAGAACAGTATTTCAGGTCTAATTTAGTTTCATATTGTATATTTTTAGTGATTTATATATGTTTTTACATCCTGATACAGTGTTTGACGTGGATATCATTGATATAGAAGATTCCATTTGTTACAAACTTGATCTTGTTGATTGCTTATTGTATGTTTAGTGTAGGACCATTCATCAATGTTTAGGAGTTTGAGAGTCCCCTAGGCCAAAGCTCGTTTTGTATATGTTTGCTTGTATAGGAATGGATAACATGACTATTTAATTAAGGTGTCAACTATTCGAAAATTTGAAATTATTCTTGAAAATTTGAATTTTGAATTTTTATTATTCATTTTTAACTCATGTAAAACACACATACGCTTGAACATACACATGCACATACGTACACAGTTCTATACACATACATACATGCACAGTTGATTACCTAGGCGAGAAAGGTTAGGCCTAATTTTATGCGAAAAACAACCTGTAATCAACTTATAATAGCTAGCTGCATACCAAGAATGGAGTCAGCGTTACTTTGAGGTCGAGCGGAGACGCACGTTACGTCATAAAATAAACAAAAATGAATATTCATTTCTCAAAAATTTGTTTACATGTGTTGGAAGAAGAAGTCTTCGAAGATGATATGAGTCGGATCGAACAAATAATGACTAGTGCTGAAAATATTAGTTCTCTCAGAATAGGTAAAGCAAGATTCAAAGGAGTGGGAGATATCATTCAAATATTGAAGATGGAAAGAGGAAGTCGGCTTTGGGTAACTAATGTCGACACGTTACAGTCGTATGTAACAACGTTTAAGGGAAAAAAGGAAGCCAATCTGGGAATTGATATGATACAAGTGGAAAATCATCATCATGTCTATAATAAAGCTGAGGTTGTGGAAAACAAATTGTACCTATGAACAAAAGAAAATCTCGATCGTATGCAAAAATATCTCAATGATGAAGATCAGAATGTCTTTGAATTAGAAATTTTTCGAATAATTAAGGTTCAAGAAGAAGAAGCATTACATTTGTGGACTCACGGGAACGGAACAGCATCAAATGTATGATGGAGTATAAATCAAATGTATGATGGAGTATATGAAGGATTTTGAGAGGAAACTGAAATATAGTGACTGTGGTATGAGTGGATGTACGAATCATGCTATTTCAAATCAAAAGAACGAGTTAGATGTCATTGATGATGCAAGCAAGGCCTGTAACAAATGCCATTAAAACTAATAATGTACCATGGAAATCCTTCATCAAATGTTTATATTATCGTAAACCCAAAGGTTAATCAAGGAATTGCAATCAAATACATTAAGTCATTTAGTCGGAGGCACCATCGAATTTTCGAAATCAGTAAAAGTATATGTTTCACGTTATGCTACGGAGCTTAAAATATCGCTCATGTAAATTCAAACATTGCTATGAACCTATCTTGGGACGGGGGTGGAGATCTACATGTGTAACAGATTGATAGAATATAAATCAAAACCGATCAGATCTTGCTCAGACAAGATTGTAAATCTGTTGTGGAAGGATGGGGTATAGCTTGAGACGTCGTTGTTCGGAATTAATGGGGTAACGGGGGTCTGTAATCAGTACAAAAAAAAAGAAATAAAATTGAATAAACATAAATTCACCAGTAATGTGTGACGACACCTGAAACGAAGTCATCGTCATGAATACGAAAATTATAGAAAAGAAAAGGCAAATTAGCCGTGCAAGTCGTCAAAGGATGTAGTGTCAGGAGATATTGAAGTAAATTTACTCGATCAAAATTGGAAGTGCATAGCATAACTGCATAGGATAGATCAAAATGAAGAACCAAGTGGCGAAGAGGGATATGAATATATCATAAATCAATGAATAAGGATCACATGTATGCACGAAAAGTCGATCTATAATGTATAATTCTTGGTTAGAAATTGTTAGGTTAGGTAAGGATGATTAGTTCATTTACCCTAACATGAGGTGAAGCTGATCCACATTGACTATTTTGTAACAAAAGCATACGCCGTCATATGACCATGACCGGCCCTGCATATGCGTACAACGCGTGTATGTGTATACCTGATGTGTGTCATTAGAAAAAGCTACGTAAAATAGAGCTGTGTGGAGCGATTTGATAAGCACATCACACAAATTAATGACTAAATATCAAACATAACCATCAAACTTGAATGAAAATATATAATTATTGATCAAGTTGGTTAGGATAACAAGATCTTTGAGCCTAACATTGCGTGAAGCTCTTCCACATCATACATGTTTCCCTTTGGTCCTACCTACTGAACCTCATATAAACATATAAGGGAGATATCGATGAAAAACCTCGACTCTAAACATCTGCAGAAGGGTATATGCTGGATCAATTTGGAGAAGTGTATCGAAACTGTTAATGATATGTTGAATATACAGCCCAAGTGGAGAGTTTCATACATATCAATATCATGCATAAGCATCAAACTTGAATAAAAATACTTAACTATTGGTTAGGATGACTTTTAGGTTAGATTGCCGAGGTATTAATGTATATGGCAGTGCATGGCAATCATTTTTGCATTCACTGATATTGATCTATGCTGTCGTACTTTAATTCATATTTTGCTAATTATATATCATAGGCATGATCTATATCCTAGATCATGTTGACTGCGGATCGTACATCACAGATCTGTAATAAAATGTTAGAGTTTATTTATTCCATATTAATTATAATAGACGAAAAAGGTAGGAAAATTCAAGTTGAGTAATCATATACCAATACCCTTTATTTGGTAATAAACAATGTTACATGGCATTAATCTGATCATTTAATACATCGAGCAACGAATCCAACAATACAACAAAATATCTTATTGTAACAGTAATATGTCGTATACATATTGAAAAAAAAATCTGCAAATTCATTGTTAACGCTTTAACATACATATAT
>SDVV010005573.1:0-19104 GCA_016164225.1 Gammarus roeselii | reverse complement strand
GTAGATTTATGCGTAGATTTATGCGTAGATTTATGCGTAGATTTATGCGTAGATTTATGCGTAGATTTATGCGTAGATTTATGCGTAGATTTATGCGTAGATTTATGCGTAGATTTATGCGTAGATTTATGCGTAGATTTATGCGTAGATTTATACATATATATATATATATATATCTATCAATTATTAAGGTGGACAAAGTAGCAAAGTTGACGACAGACCACACTATAAATGATATGACTGCATCAGACCTCTGCGATATTGTGGACCGGGGGGTGCGACAACCTTCAGCAAACCCGTTGCTAGGGTAGATCTGTTGGAAGGTCCTGCTTAAGCGTTGGAACATGATGTTAGCAGGGGGAACGAACAATCACATAGCTCACAAGTGGTGCTCGTTGAAAGAGCCAGAAAACACTTACTTGAAGCGCTTGTGGTGGGCGTGGGCATGGTGAGGGGGGCTGCCTAGACTTCTCATGGATTACTCGCCAGAAACTCGGCAAATGTTGACGACCCCAGACTTCTCCATTGGACAACTCTTTCGAACAAAGGCTATAGCAACAACAGCAACGGTTACCGCAGGATAGTGACGAATCAGCGTCACCATCTGGCGGACGCTCTTCAACACCGCCATCACCCGGCGGTCGCACCCAATTAGTGGACGTAAACCCCCTTCATCCCAGGCTGCCTGATGGAGAGATGATTAGTCAACAGCAGCCTTCCCCCACTTCTGGTGGGGTGGACTTTGGAAACAAGACACACGACCGTAACGCGAGTGCGGCACTTGCTGCTTCCGGACGAAAGCCCGGGAGAAGCCGCCGCAATCGTGTAAGACCCCATGAACGATACGTTGAAAATCAGTAAATACTTGAAAATCTTTTTAAAAATAAAAACTACACTAAGTTCTTCACATCAATGAGCTTAAGAATGGCTCCCTCCTGGTAGAGGTGAAGGATGAGGAGCAAGGTGGGAACATTCAAAACCTAAAACAAGTGAATAATATGCCTGTAAAAGTTGATGAGCACCCTACCCTCAACACGATACAAGGAACTATATATTATTAAAACAGATCAAACCACTCTGACGACGATATCCTTACTGAACTCGCGAATCAGCAAGTCACCAAGATAGACAAGGTGAAACGACGGCGAAGCGGAGTTGAGGAGTACACTGGTGTTTACATTCTCACCTTCAAGCTCTGTTCTCTGCCTTCTGATGTCCACATTGGCTGGACACAGTGCTCGGTTCGAGAATACATCCCTAATTCCAGACGCTGCTACAACTGCCAAAAGTTTGGTCATAGAAGTGATGCCTGCCGATTGAGGAACATATAAAGTACATGCTACCGCTGTGGTAAGGACGCACATGGTCACAATTGTGACTGACCTGCTGAGTGCGCCAACTGTTCAGAGGACCATCCTGTGTCATCACGCGAATGCTTCTATTACAGACTCGAAAAGGAGATACTCGCTGTTCAAGCTAGAGAACGCCATTCCTACCCCGAAGCCAAGAGACAAGTAACCGCTAAATTTATCCGCCCGCTTGCTAGCTTTGCTGCAGTGACAGCGGGAACACCTGTAACCAGGATTTCTTTTAAGCTACAACACGATACTCTTCATCCTCCTCGAAATCGAGGAAGCCCACGCCAACAGTCATTTGCACTGTCCGGAAACTTGGAAATTCCGCTGGAGATACCTTCCCTCATTCCCACCTCGCCTCGTCCATCACTTGCTGATCCGACGTGCAATGGGAGTCCCAGACCTGAATGTGGACGATGACCTGCCTTTATTGGAGGCAGCACCACATAAAGAAACGCTGTCACCTCAACGCGCTCCTCACCAGCCACACTGGACGAAAACCCGGAGTCTGTCACCAACGGTTAAACCCGCCCTACTCTAAGCCCAACCAAGATTACCCCTTGGTAACCGCCCCACCTCATCATCGCCTCGGGTCGAAGAAACTCGCTTGCCACTTACCAGCGCTGAGCGCATTGGCTCCGACCTGGATGAAAATGATCCAAACGAAAGTGATTCTTCGTTGACTCGTAACCAAAAGAGAAGCTCCAGCGATACTGGTCGAGCGGGGCCGACAGGCCGTGAGTGACATAGTCTACAAAAGCGATATATAATTAGACCTTATCAGCTCAAGCCTAGACCTTGAATTTCTCTAACCTAAACAACAATGTTTGATACCCTCGTCCTTCAATGGAACACTAGAGGATACCGTGCGTACTATGCTGAACTATTGAAATTAACCCAAACCTATAATCCAATGGTAGTTTGCCTCCAGGAAACTCTCCTGGGGCACTGGCCTGACTGCAATAGTAAACCAAGCAATCACATGCACTTCAATCCCTCTACAAACAACTCGGCAACTCAGGCCCCGCTACTATACGTAACATAAATAACTCCCCAAATGAACTAATTTCATGTGCACTTCTTACTAACATGGTTGGTCAACTTCCTGCGCCTCACCTTCTTGTAGGCGACACTCTGGGGGGGAGACACAGATGATGGACGTGAAGGGCACGTCGACGCATTCCTTCTGTCTTCTGATATTACACTTCTCAATACTGGAGAACCGACGCACCTTCATACCCAGTCAGCCTTGTTATCGGCTATTGACTTATCCTTCTGCTCCCCAAACCTCTCCCCAGACCTTGCCTGGCAAGTGTTGGAGGAGCCCTACGCGAGTGACCTCTTCCCCATCGCCATCACTACTTTCCATCCTGAAGATACTTCTACCGCTCGCCGATATATAATGCGTAAAGCCGGCTACAACAACACCCTTCCCACCTCAGGATATATCCTGTGACGAGATGGTGGAAAACTTCAATAGTACCCTCCTTCACGCTGCAGATCGCAGCATCCCAATAACGAAGGGAACACCGCGTAAAATTAGGACTCCCTGGTGGAGTGACCTGTGCGAAATAGCAAAACGGCAAAGAAAGCGTGCATTCATTCGATACCGACGCACCAAAGCAGTAGCAGATAAAATAACGTTAAAACGAGAAACTCCAAAAGCACGAAATACATACTTCCTTTCTAGGAGAGAATCGTGGCAAATCTTCGTATCGTCCATTAATGTGAACACACCTATATCTAAAGTGTGGTCCCGCATACGGAAAACGACGTACTGCTCTCACCCTCCCCCCCCAAACCCTAAGGGTGATGAGAACGACCCACACCGATCCGCAAGAAGTCTCTTAACTCTTTGCAACACATTACTCCTTCTTCAGCTCTGATTCTGCGTACAGCTCTACTTTCCGTATCACAAAGCGTACTGCTGAACAAAATGATCTGGACTTCTCCATAAACTCCCTTATACCTTAAAATGAACATATCACGGTACGCGAATTCCTTGGTGCAATTCGCACCTCCAACCCTTCTGCTCCTGGCGAAGATCAAATCTTCTACGAGATGCTCCGGCACCTACGTCCCTCTGCACTCTCCCACTTGTGTCTTATTTACAACTCAATCTGGTCTACCCACTCCTATCCCGATCGGTGGAGGAAGGCAGTGGTTCTGCCTTTCCCAAAACATGGTAAACCTACCGATGAATTGACCAGCTACCGCCCTATAGCTCTCACCTCGTGTGTAGCGAAGGTTCTGGACAAAATTGTGAATGCCCGACTGACTCGGCACTTACAAGCGAACTCACTCCTCTCCCTATTACAATTCGGATTTCGAATGATGCTATCAGCGCAGGACGCATTATTACGCGTTGTGACTGATATCCAAGGGGCCTTGGACCGCAAGCAGCACACTGTTTGCGTTTTCTTTGACCTTGAGAAGGCATATGATACAACCTGGCGTTATGGCATCCTCCGAGAGATTCACCGGATGGGACTCCGTGGTCACCTAGCATTTTTTATTCGGAACTTCCTCCGGCGGAGAGTCTTCCGGGCCAAAATTGGCAATCACCTTTTGTACATACATACCCAAGATGAGGGGGTTCCCGATTTAGCGTCCTTTCGTGTACTCTATTAGCGATTGCCATTAATGGGATCACGGGGGTGATCCCTCCCTCCGTGGATGGGTCACTGTACGTTGACAACTTTATGATTCACGCATCAGTGCCAGTTGTCTTCCAATTCCAACGTAACCTACTGAGTGCAATTGCCCAGTTGGTTGCTTGGACAGAATCTCGAGGCTTTAAAATATCTGAAAGCAAAACATGTGCACTTCATGCCCATCGGTCTCGCACAAACACAGAACCACACTTCAGACTTTATGGAGAAATGATCCCTTTCCTACCTACAGTCCGCTTTCTAGGACTAATATTCGACTAGAAGCTAACCTGGAAGTACCAAGTGCAGCAGCTTAAGATAGACCTCTTACAGCGATTTGTCATTCTTTGGATCGCATTGCACTTCACCTGGGGTGCAGATAGAATAACCTCATTACGCCTTTACCGCGCCATCATTCGATCCAAACTGGACTATGGGAGCGTGATCTATGGCTCCGCAAAACCAAATATCCTCAAGACCCTGGAACTAGTTCATAATGCCTCCCTTCGCGCTTGCACTGGAGCTCTCCGCTCCTCCCCTATTGTCAGCCTTCTTTGTGAAACTGGTGAGCCTTGTCTTGCCCTGCGACGAGAACAAATTGACCTCCAATTTTATTGCCAGGTCCTTGCTCGCACCACCTCCCCTACGTGTACCACAATCCGACAGCGCCACCCCAATCTTGCTCTTTCCTCGAGCTTCTCAAAACGCATCGTGCTCCTCACTGCTGAGCTTGGACCACCACACATCATGGTGGACCCTCTCTCACGAGATGCTATTCCCAACTGGCGTTTACCAGATGATATGCTCTGCCCTCACTATATTACTGGCCGAAAGGCAGATGTTGCACCCCAAAATCATCGAGCTTTTTTTATAGCCCATGCGGAGACTCATCACGCTGATAGCTTGCATATCTTCACTGATGGATCTAAAGACGACGATGCAGTGGGCTGTGCAGCGGTGCTCCCCGGGCGCGTCGTCACTAGGAAACTCCCGACATCAGCGTCAGTTTTCACTGTTGAACTCACGGCCATCGCCGATGCCCTCTTGGCAGCTGATACTCTCCCAGATGCCCATATTTCAATCTTTTGCGATTCGCTCAGTGCGCTTCTAACCCTGAAGATCTTCAACAATTGCCACCCTGTCGTTTCAGCGATTTTGAGCTGGCTTGTGAGATTGTCCTCCAGGAACAAGAACGTTCGGTTGTGCTGGGCTCCATGCCACTGTGGGGTGGTGGGCAATGAGCGGGCGGACGAAGCGGCGCGAAGAGCTGCAGCGGCGCCTGACCCAGCAGAACAGCGTCCACTCCCATATAAAGACTTTTACCCAGCGATTAAAAGAGCTGTGCGAAATAAATGGAGCATGGAATGGTCTGATGTTTCTACGAGAAATAAATTGCGTACTATTAAAGACACACCCACACCCTGGGTCTCACCAAACAGCCGATCTCGACGGACTGAGGTAACTCTATGCTGATTAGGAATTGGACATTGCAGACTAACGCACAGACACCTAATGAAGGCGTCGCCACCTCCATACTACATGGACTGTCTAGTCCCTCTTACAATTGCCCATGTCTTGGCAGAGTGCCCCACATGGTTCGAACGTCGACGCACATACTTCCTCAGGAGTCTGTTTCTGTACCTCCCTAGTATAGCTACTCCGCCTAATGCTTACTGAGTTTCCTCAGAGGCAATTCAATGCGGAACCGCTTCTCAGCTACCTTCGAGAAACCAGCCTTCTAGCTGAAATCTTATCTGTTGTGAATTGATCATACTTAATCTTACTTACCGATAGACTCCTTTATCCCGAAGGACCACCGATTTCGTTGCTCACTTTGAGTAGGACACATTTGTGACCTCTCCTTATATCCCTATAAACAGTAGTGACCTAAGCATGCCCTGAGTCGAAACAATCCCACAGACTGTCGATAACATGATGCAGCGGTGGCTGCTGGTTTGACTTTCTGTGCCAGAAGGAAATTGACTCGAGTAGACTAGAAAGCTTTGACACTCTAATCTAATCTTGTCCTGGGTCCTGAGCCACTGTATGGTTGTGGGCAATGAACAGGCAGACAAAGCGGCGCAGAAAGCTGCAGTGGCGCCTGACCCAACAGAACAGCGTCAACTTCCATCAAAAGACTTTTACCCAGCATGCAAAAGAGGTGTGCAAAATGACTGGAACATGGAGTGACCAGGCGGATGTTCCTATAAGAAATAAATAGTGCACTATCAAAGACGTACCTAGACCATTGGTCTCTTCAAGCAGCCGATCTCGACTGGCTGAGATAATTCTATGCCGATTGAGAATTAGGCGTAGTAGGCTAATCGAGGCGTCGTCACCCACTTACCGCATGGACTGTTTAGTCCCTCTTACAATAGCCCATGTCATAGCAGAGTGCCCAACTTGGACGGAATGTCGACGCACACACTTCCCCAGATGCCAGTTCTTCGATCTTACTAATTCACTCCTCCTAATTCTTATACTGAGTCCCCTCAGAGCAAATTCAGTGCGGAACCGCTTTTCAGCTACCTTCGAGAAACAAACCTCTTAGCTGAAATCTGATCTGTTGTGAGTTGATCATACTTCTTCTTTCCTACCGATAGATTCCATCCCGCAGGACCACTGTTTCTTTGTGCTCATTTTAAGTAGAACACTTATGTGACCTCTCCCTATAAACTGTTGTGACCTGAGCATGCCGTGAGGCGAAGCAATTACCGAGACAGACGAAGTCTTGATGCAGCGCTGGCTTCTGGTTTGATGTTCGGTGCCGGAAGGACATTGACTCAAGTGCGCATGAAAGCCTTGGCACTCTAATCTAATCTGCTTCACACAAATAGCCGTCTTGTTCGTGAAGCAGATGCAGGATAAAACATGTAGACATTTTTTTATCATTAAATTCTTCTTCTTAGAGCTAGTGAAATAAGATTAGTGGTCGTTTATAGGACTGATAAAATAACGCTTGTCTGAGCTTATTACTATGGAAACAATAATTATTTGTAGGCCCAATTTATTGAGAGCTATTAGGCCTTCTCCATACTAATAAATAATATCATTACAATAGGAAGTTGCTGTATGAGATGCGAGATCGATGCGATGGAGAATATGATTCCGTTAATCACATTGGTGCCAAAACTCCAATCTTAAAAAGTGTCCATTATAAACAGTTAGCCATGTTTTAAGATATTGCAGCTACCTCTTGCCGTCCCCAGCCTGATCGACACACCGCTGCCGCCTGTGATTGAGGAGGGCGTGTGTCAGGCCCTTCGCTGCCCCCTGCTGCTGCCCTCCCTGCCGCAGCGACTGCATCTCCTGCACCGCCTGCTGCCGCGACACCCGCATCATTGGCCGGCACTCACCAGGGGACAGGTTAGTCATCATAGTGGTTTGTTAGAAACAGCGGCCTTGTAGCTAGTGTAAACCTTCATCTCTACTGTTTAGCGTGGCACTGTAGCCAGTTTGTTTGTACTCGACTGCCGCGATGCTTTGTATTGTTATAAGAACAAGTATGAAGGGCCACTACGTCAATACAGGCTTAATTCGCAACTCTTCCTGATCGCCTTCTTGCTCTGAACCTTGTTAGCTCTTTGTGCTGACCTTCGCGGAGTAAGTAATTCGCCTGTTCTCCTGCTTGATGTGTCTGGTCCTACTAAAGGGACTGCGTATACTGGAGCGGCATCCGCACGACAGCATAACTTTCACTACTCACTACTGATTTACTGACATTCAGTCTCAATGCAGTAAATTTTCGAATTTAAATGTTCACTGTTCAAACAGTTGTGTGTATCCAATATTTTTTTCCCTTTCCTAATGTTTAATTATATTTCACGCATCAAGTCCATTTGCTGAAGTGAACCCTCAGTTCATCTGCCTGCATACTTCTATTGCTCCAGAATTTATTTGTTGAATTCTCCACTAAATTTTACACGTTTCCTGGTTATTTTGTATCGTAACTGCAAGCACAGTTGGCTATCCTTGCGACAATGATGTCTAACACCCTCCGTGTGTCCCGTTGTGCACAGAGGCTGCAGCTTGGCATCCTGTTGGTGAGCCTTGAGGAGCAGCAGCTCGTCGCCTCAGTCCTCGGATACTCTCCCATCTCACCAGACATGGACACTAGCGCGGATGACGACGGGCATCCTCCACATCCAACGTCTGTAATAGCGGGGCGACCGCCGCCACAGGCCGACGAACCCTCTGTGTTAGCCGAGTTCTCAACGTTCCTCTTCGACGGCTTAGGACACCAGCAGCGAGATGAGTTTTCTAAGCCTACAGCTTCTAAGAGTAGTTATGGGCAGCGGCGGCGTCAATTTGGTGACCAGGGCAGTTTCCGACAATGCCCGCCAGACGACGGATGTCGTGAGTCGACGAGCAAGTCCTCGGCGCCAAGCGAGGCCGATAAAAGCTATGTTGGATGTTCTCTTGCGGAGGACCTGATGCACACTTTGCTGCTCAACTTGGGATATTATGCGGTGAGTAAATTACTTACTTGATGAATAGCTTGATGTTGTAGTCAGTTAGCTGATCAAGGTTTTTAGGAACCTATTTCATATATTACGGCAATTTGTCAGTCAGCGTGGTCAAAATACTAAGGATGATCGTACCCAATACATTGTTTTTACCCAAGTTATCTTTCTCAGCGTCGTAGTAGCTATAATAATTCAACCTTGCCTACGGCTGTTCTCAATAATCTGTTGATGTCAGAGGAAGGGCATCGATTTTTTTTGCTTCTACTTGTATGCAATTTATTCGGTTTACTTATGAAAGCAATCATGTTCAAAGTTCAACTATTCCTATATTTCAGGAGCAACAGTTGAATCAAGTTGTTCACATGGATGTCAAAGAGAAGTGTCGCCCATCTCGAAGTCATCGATTCAACATCACGAGCGTCAACACCAATCAGAACAGCCTGTTTGTGGCTGGCAGGAGTGATTGCGTTAGCTTTGGAGGCTCAGCGACCAACCTGCCAACAATGACCAGGATTCCTGTGGAGAAAAGCAGCCACCTGTTCAGCGACGGGCCCTCATCAGCACCTAGCATGGGTCAGGACGCGTGTGGCCGTGCTGGCGTTAATGCAGGTACCACCAATAACGAGACAGTACCTCCGCCTCAGCACCATGTTGACGACTCTTGCGTGGTGCTGGATCTTGGCACACCTGACGATGCTTTGCTAGAGTCTCCTTCCTTTAGTGTGAAACAACAAGGGTCGTCTCTGTTGCCCGAAACACAAGACATCCCCATCGATGAAGTACCCGATCCCCTACTGCCTTCTGAGGCATGTGGCGGTAGTGGAACTGGGGACAGCAGCAACGAAGGGATGACAGATCTAGTTGGCAATGATTCTGGCAAGATGGCAGAGCTGCTGCAGCTGCTGTCTTTGTTGCAGTGCCATTTGTTGGCATATTGCACCCGACACACTCTGCCGCTGGTGAGTATTGCGCCGTCTTTATTCAGTTTTTATCAGATGTGTTACGTTGAAGAGGTTGCCTCGATACGAGTCTAGCCTCGAGGGGTTTTGTCTAACCAATTATTAAGCACACAGTAGTTTTACAGCGTATGACGATGCAGAATGCGAACCGACAAGCTTAAATGGATACGTGATTACTGACTGTCTGGTGGGAAAATTTGCGCAACATATGCATTGAGTGTGTTCTTATCACTCAGGATTTTTCATCGCTGACTTTGTGGTAACTAGTTGAGTTTTTTGGTTTTAGTGCCATCCATCATGTCTTGCAAGATATTATTTTGGTTAACATTTTATGGTGCAGGACAACGGCAGCGCTTGTCTCCTTCTGCAGCATCTGCGTGAGGTGTTCAGCGTGTGCTGCCGTCTGCTGTCCCGCACTACTCAGCTCATCTCACAGCACCCCGAGAAGACTTTCTTGATTCACGGTGAGCTAATCCCGCTCTCTCCTCTCGGCATGTCTTTCTCTGAGTCCTTGTTCAGACTGGTATAGGCTCTATTGGCAACCGACCGCAGTTCGAGAGAGACGTAAGGGAATAGCTTCTGGTTTAACGAGAATTTAAAAGTTTTATAAGGTGTTCATTTAGATGATCTGAATAGGTCTACTGATACTCAGCATTAGAGGCAGACTGAAGAGGATGATGAAATCTTTAATTTATCATTTTAAGTGACCCCTCCTTAATTGGTCCATTGTTATTCATTACTCCTATTGTTATATATCTGTCTTTTTATATTACTTAATTAAAGTTATTATGCTAGCAAACCTCAATTCGACTCAGAGTATGGCTTCCTTTTCCCTGAATTTACTTTACCTACTACTTAACCCGGAGTGTGTGTTGCGGGGTTACCGGCCGGAGCATTTAGCGCGGGGGGTCTAAGTTGTGTGAGTGTGAGCGATGAGGGTGTGAGGTGCGCCTTGCCGTCGGCCACTCCTCTTTCTGGGGGATGCGGCCTGGTGTCTGTATCTGTATTTGTACAAATCACACAGCTGCTTGCGAACAAAAAGGTATTAGGAGAAAGTGAACATTGATTTTTTTCCACAAACGAAGAATTCAATAATTAACAAGTCTCTATTCTCGAAATGAAATAATCCTTATACCATACTCGTGGAACTTGACCTGGGCTAGATCGGGTGAACATCAACGTAATCATCTCCCTGAAGGTGCCCTCGAGAACCTCCTAAAAGTGGTCAACAAGATGTATTCGAATTCATTTTACGTCGAACTCTGGTGGGAATCGGCAATCATCGATACACCCAAACCCGGAAAATGCCTTAGTAACCCTCGTAACCATTGCACGTATCTGCGTTCTCTTTAAGACGATGGAAAGACATGAAACATTTACGCCTCGTCGTCGACTACCTCGTAATGCACGCAGGCTATCACAGAATCCAGCGCGGCGGCCGTACGCGCCATTCCACGACAGATCACCTCGTACGACTAGAATCTGACATTTAACGAGTATTCTTCCGAGGGGAACGTGTGATCACAATTTTTTTCAACAACGAAATCGCATGACGCTACCTGTAAACATGGCATCATGAAAGATCTTCAGCCCAGGAGACCATCTGTCACGTTTTATCTACCAATTTCTGCAGGTCGGTGACTCGCCGTTTTATCGTCAGGAAATGGGCGTCGCCCAGAGGAACGTCCTCTTTTCATCGTTAATATCGATCCGTTGCCGACATGCTTCCCCGTGACAGCTGCTCTCATCACTCCGTGGACGACTTCCGGATGAGCTACAGACACGGTAGCCTTGTAGCAATTCAACCCCAGTCGTGAACTTTGTTTCCATCCACTGATCCCGTTTTCTCCCTGTAAAACTAAACTCAGGCGTTTTACTTTTTTCCGGCCGACACCTAGAAACAGACTTAACGCTGCGCAAAACACTGTTCCGCTGCCTAACTCACCAATAGCTTGGCGGTAATTTGCACGTGACGTAGAATAGCTACACGTGGTCGAGGCAGCTGTTGCGACCGACGTAAGATGCCAATGAGTAGCGCGCCTTGATTGCGGACACGCTGAGGCTGGTAACTGGAGCCATGTGTAGTGTGATGATGCTGGCGAGTACTGAGGTGTTCTGGGGAGCGATCTTGTTGTGGTGACGACTCGCTCGACGCTTCTCAAATGTTGGATGCTCGGTAACAAGACCGAAGTTACGGAGTGATGACTGTTGAACGTTCGACGTTTTTGTAGTGAGATGTGTAAGCGATGGGAGTTGTTGCGGCTTGGCAGTGGTAAGGAAAATTATGATAGTCTGTAACGCAATCAACTGCGGAGTGCAGTTGGTGCACGACTGTCGGGCTAAATATATCCGATTATTTCGTGCGAACTACTAATGAGCTATGTATTTTTGGATCTTATGAATCATATGGAATGAACTGGGATGTTAGGGACGGAAGCACAGAGAGTGTTGTACGAGGGGTAGTTAACCCAACTAAGCTCTGCGGAGCCGAGACTACGAGGCGTAGTTAACCCAACTAGGCTCTGCGGAGCCGAGACTACGAGAGGTAGTTAACCCAACTAAGCTCTGCGGAGCTGAGACTTGAAGGATGAGAGCAGACGAGAGATTGTTGAAAGTTCTCGAAATGAAATGTTTGAGGAGCATGGCTGGAGTGACGCGGTGAGACAGGATCAATAACGACGTTATTCGTATTAGAACCGGGACTGATGAAGTTAGAGGGCGTAGTAGATTCGCGTGTTCGGAGATGGTTCAGGTACATGGTGATAATGGATGCTGAAAAATGTGATGACCAAGGTGATGGGGACGTTGGCTTAGAGATGAACAAATTTGGGTGGATGGATGGCGTGAAGCAGGAATTAGGAAAGAGACAGAAGTGTTTAGGTAGCTAGAAAGCGTGCAATGGATAGGAGTGGTTCATTATCATCAACTCTCATATAACTTCCTGATGGAATGACATGTGGCAACAGATTGGACAAGAAATGCTTTCAGTCAAGGCCTCTGTTGGAGAACGGGAAACGAAGTTCTCCAACAGAAAAGACCAAGTGTTCATCAACCGTCTATGCACGGGACACACGAGGGTAACCCACAACCACCTAATGAATATAGACGTGGGACCGGATGCGCCATCATGCCCTTGTTGCCACCGGGTGGCAATCAGCGTGAAACACTTACTGATGGATGGCAACGCACTCGCAGCAGCCCGAAGAGCCTTTCTTAACTTCCTGTGCAACCTACAAAGCCTACTCACTGACCTTACCTACCGGAAAAAAAGCTTATTGCTTTCGAAAAAAAAAAACGGACTAAACGAAGCTGTCTAAACCCCAAACATCTGTGCAAGCGAGGTAGTCTCTCCACCCCACAACGGACAGCAATAGAAACACGTCTACGTAGATACGCGTCAACACTTTCCGTTCCCGTACGCACCAGTATGCGTATATTCCACAATCTAAACATGTATTTGATTTACATCTGATGAGACCAATCTTTCCGCACACGAGGGTGTGCGAATCTACCAGAATCGATGATGTGCGTGCCCTACGGGGGAGCCTACGATGACTCACGTTGAGGCCTGTTGGAAATAAGGCTCAAATCAAATCAAAAAATGGATAGGAGTGTTGAATAACGAGAGGGTCGTAGGCGGCTGGGCTAAACCAGTTTAGCATTAAGATCCTGCTGCTGATACTGACCGCACTCCTGACCCAGAGTGTGGGAGGAGCGGGTTCTTCTGGCCGGTCTCTTTTTAACGCAAAAGGACCAAGTTTGAGCGTATGAGAGAAGTGAAAGGTGCACCTTTGCCGTCGGCCACTCCTCTTCCTGAAGGATTCGGCCTAGTGTCTGTATGAATATTGACAAGTTTATGACTAATATTTCAAATACTACATTGTACAAAGTAGTCTGCTTTCTTGTTAAATATTTTTGTTATGCATAGCATTTAGTGGCGGAAGCTGTCCGTGGGATCTTTAGAGGTGCAGCTACTTGTAGCAGCAGCTTTCTTCGTTAGCGTTAACTGTAGAAGCGTCATGGCATTAAATATACAAGCTTGTGTTGTTTAAATCGGAAATAAAAGATTGTCCGTTTCTATTATGTGACCAGCATTCCATGATATGACACATATCACCTCTCGGCCAGTACAGTTCTGATTGTTTAACTGGCAATAGGTATTATTTCCTGGGCGGGCTCTGGATACTTTATATTTGCTTTGTCTTGAGGCATTCTTGCTGCATGCATATTAGGTGTCTAGATATACCTACCCTTTTTGTTTTATAATAAATAGTTTATGATTTTTTTGTACTCGATTATTTTATCCCCTGCTCCATCACACAGCTGACTTGCAAATTTTTCTGGCACTTCCATTGTACTTTTAGCTGCATCTAATCTAACGTTTATCGGAATACGTTTTTCAACTTCACCGAATCATGATTTTAAAGTTGCTCCACCTCTTCAGATTTCATTACCTCGCTCTACAGATACAGAGAAAATCGAATTTGTTCCCGTTCCGATTACTTACTGATATTTTCAGAGAACCCCTTAAATACCACAGGCTGGTCCCTAGTTTGTGCTGGGACCTTAAACTGCACGTTTGTTTTGCTTGCAAAGTGTTCAATTAATGTTAACATTAGAAGCGGTAAAGCCGGTAAAGAGGCCTTTAAGAGCGAGCCCCCTGGCCCCTAGCGTGAACCAGGTGTCCAATGAGGGGAGGAGGGAGCCCCACCCGAGAGGGACCAGTACCCCTTCCAGTGTGACGAAGACAAAGATTCCAACGGCCAAGAACGTCAGCCTCTCCAAAATGACCAGCGTCACCTCAGCCGGAGAGACGACCGCATCGACGAGTTAACCAGGAACGTCCAGGAAATCAGGAATCTACTCTGCCAAACGACGCCTCTCTGAGCAGGAAGCAGAAGTTTTCGCCGCAGAACCGAGCGCAATTGACGACCGTCTAACGAGGCTCAAGGGTCATGTCAAGGCCATTTTTCTCCATGTCCACGAATTCGTAAAGAACAAACAAACTGAAGAACCTGCAACTTACAAAAGTACCTCTACATCTACGTCCGACGACAACTTCGACGACTTTCCACCCTCCAAAAACCCCAACCGAGCTCCGAGGGCGGCAAGGAAAAAGTAATACACGCCATTTAATGAACACAACTTGTTCAACAATAGTCATACCTTAACCAAACACCAGAAGATCACGTTCGACGCCAAAGACAGACCTGATATTTGCCCATACACTCGTTAAAAAGAGCTGGGCTCTTCCACTGGCCGCCCACCTCTGAGCGTCACCACTAGCGGCGACTAAGACTTTGCCATCAGAGTAGACACAAAACTTCAAAGTGACACAATTCTCTTCAATACTAGACTCAGTTGAAAGCCATGCATAATAGTGCCACACCCGACTATCTCGAAAGTTCAGGTTTGATCTACGTTGAAGATCCCGAAGGAGGAAATCGAGGAGTACATCACTGGATTCGTTCAACACGAAGACTGCGTTGTCGAAGCAAAAATCACACCAAAAAGAGAGACCACCACAGCCCTAATACTAAAATTCAACTGCCCTACTCCACCTAAATACCTAGTCATTCCCTTCTGCGCCACCAAAACCAAGAGTACACCATTCGAGAGAAACCCCAAGGCGATGTTACAAATGTCATAAATTCGGACACACGAACGGAAGCTGGAATGGTAAGCAAAAATGCTCATACTGCTCCCAAGTGGACCATGACAAACGGGAAGATCCCCAGACGTGCCGGTCCGAAGAACTGCACTGTTTTTACTGCAAAGTTGACGGACACCCTACCGGACATGAAGATTGCCCAGAGGAGGAGATGGAGAGAGCGAACCTGTAATACCAGATAGATCACGAGGTCGGTCGACGAGAGACTGTAGTCTCGATGCGCTCTTCCCAGAATGACCCTCCTACCCAGGAGATGAGACCGGCACCATTCCCCACACAGTCTCATAACGTTCAAAGAAAGAGGTGCAATCAAAGTTGCCTTCTCAACTAATTCATTTATAATGATGAAGTCACTCACCGAACAACTTAGCAAAAACCCGAAAGAAATTTGGCGACAGGGAAGAAATATCTGGCCTACGTCGTAGAACGTGAAAAAAGTAACGCTATACAAGAGATTACTCACATAAACAAACTCAAAGTTACAGTTGAAACATCCTTCAGCGATACCAAACAATTTATATTCATCTGCGTTACACACCTACAACCGACCTCGGTGCTTTCGCTGAAGGTCTGGCTGAAGATTACGGAGTTACCGAAGTCCGTCAAGTAACATGGATGGAATCACGTAACGCAAGTTCTACAGATACAAACAATAGGCCGCATCCCCCAGAAAGGGGGGTGGCCGCCGGCAAGGCGCATCTCACACCCTCATACGCTCACACTCACGCAACTTAACCCTTTTGTGCTAGAGGGTCCGGCCGGTAACACCGCAACACACTCTGGGTCACGAGTGCGGCCCGAGGATCCGCTGTCAACAGCAGGGCTCGACAGGTTTCACTGGTTTACCCCCGTCGCGTCATAATGGCCCCCCTCCGCCCCACACGACCATCTCAAAAACGGGATGCCAAAGGCGGGAAAACACATCAGAGCAGCGTCAAAATCAACCATTCTCCACTCACGCCTGTTCATTGCACGCTCTCTCGCTACCTTCACATTTATGTCTCTCGTTCCTGACGCCTGCTTCACACCATCCATCCACCCAAACTTCGGTCGACCTCCAGGCCTGCGACCACTCTCCTCCGCATTCATCGCCCTTTTAACCAATCTCTCTTCATCCATCCGAACCATCTCGGAATACGCGAATCCACTCAGTCCTCCAACTTCTTCACCATCCCTGTTCTGATTCGAACCACTTCGTTGGTGATCCGGTTTTTCCGCGTTACTCCAGTCATGCTCCTCAAACGTTCCATCTCGAAAACATTCAACCGTCTTCTCTCCTCTGCTCCCATCCCCCAAGTCTCAGCTCCGTAGAGTACAGTTGGGAAAACAACACCATCATACAGCCCTCTCATTGCTTCCATCTCTAACGTCCTACAGCTCATTACACTCTTCAGTGAACCCAACACTTTACACTCCTCCTACACTCGCGCCTTCACTTCAGTTTCCACTAGTTCAGTTTTCTCCACATAGGAGCCCAGATACCTAAAACACTGAACTTCCTCCAAGAGCTCTTCATTTAGGGGGACACTAATTTTGTTCGCATCGACAGTACTCGAGTATCTCATTACTCTACTTATACACACTTTTACTCGAAGCTTTCTCCTCTCAAACACTCTACCAAACTCAGACACTAGCCTACATAGCTTCTCCTCCAAATCTGCGACCAGGGCCGTATCATCCGCAAATAGCAACTGGCTCAACTGTCAACTCCTCTTATTCGCTTCCAACAGTTCCAAACCACGACCCAGTACACTCGCATTCGCCTCCCTGACCACTCCATCCATATCGAGGTTGAACAGCCAGGGAGACATCACGCAGCAATGTCTCAGTCCCACTTTTACTGTGAACCAATCACTCGCCTTGTTTCCCACTCTGACACCTGCTCGGCTGCCAACATGGAAACTCTGCACCGCTTTCAACAGGTGTCCGCCCACTCCATAAAAACGCAACGCCCTCCACAGCGCTTCCCTGTCAATCCTTTCGTATGCCTTCTCCAGATTCATGAAGGCCCAGAACACATCCTTTCCTTTTGCAAGATACTTCTCTCAGACCTGTCTCACAGCAAAAATCTGATCGGCACACCCTCTACAACTCCTAAAGCCACACTGTTCCTCTCCAATTACGAAGTCCGTACAGTCTCTAATCCATTTGATCAGCACTCTCAAGTACAACTTACCAACCACACAGAACAGAACGATACCTGTCGAGTTGCAGCATTAATTTTCATCTCCTTTGCCCTTATATAGCGAAACAATGCAGGCACTGCGCCACTCAATCGGTACCATGCCTGTCACAAAACACAAGTTCAGTAACCTCACCAATCATTCGACAATCGTTACTCCACTCTTCTTCAGGAACTCGGTCGCAACGCCATCCAAACCAGGTGTTTTCCCTGCTTTCATCACGTCCACCGCCTCCTGCACCTCTTCCCTGGTAATGTCCGCAACAAGTCTTTCTCCCAAAACTGGCATCCGAGTACCACTACACACAGCAACAATGTCACCCTCGACATTCAACAACTCATAAAAATACTCGGCCCACCTCTTCCGTACATTACCACTTTCCAACAACAACTGGCCGTTTTCATCTTTCACCACTTCTTCCTTTCCGGTCTCTCCCTTTCTCGCCCTCTTCACCTCTTTCCAGAACATCTTTTTATTGTCCTCAAAATTCTGGCACAACAGTCTGCCCCACCTGGCATCAGCGTCCCTTTTGGCTCTCCTCACCACCCGCTTCACCTCTTTTCTCCTCTCTTTGTACCTTTCACAAGCCACCTCCGACTTCACCTGCAACCACTCCTCAAACGCTCCTCTTTTCCGTGCCACCGCCAGTTTGACCTCCTCGTTCCAGTCATCTTACCTTGCCCAAATAGCTCGCACTCCACACAACCACCCACGCAGATCGAAAAGGCTATCACAGAAGAAGAGCACACTTGCTTACGAAGCTAACACTAAGAGCACAAACCCTCGTCCTCCCACAAGAGGAAGTATTCACGGACACTCCCGTGAATACTTCCGACCCGGAACCCCTGGGAAAACTCAAAAAAGCGAACACCACAAAAGTTCCAGCAAATCATGCGACCACTCAAGATCTTCGAGGTCTGAGTGTAAACAGCCTTCAAAATGAACGCCAAAATACTTCAGTGCAACTGCCAGGGACTCGGAAACAAGAAAGACGAATTATTATTCTTAATCGCCACCCATAAACCTTTGGTGATGAGCCTCCAAGAGATCAAACTCCGAGAGCACCCCACCTTCAGAATCCCCCAATATATCATACACCGTCGCGAAGGCCACACCAACGTGACAGCTCGTGGCGGATTGGCACTTATGATCTACCAAAGCGTACCTCACCTCCCCCTGCCTGAGGACAGAATTCCAAGCTATCGCTGCAGAGATATGCGTCTCAAGACCAATAAGAGTGGTATCCATCTACTCGTCACGAAGCCATGACCTCTCGGAAGCACTTATGACCGAATTGCTGAACCAACTGCCCTCGCCAATACTCCTCCATAAGCACTCAAAACCTGGTCCTTCTCAACGACGGACAACCCACACGAATCCCCCTCGAAAGTGAAACTGGGATCGATTTATCCATATGCTCCCCCACTCTGGCACCCCAACTCGTTTGGGGAGTTTTGCCTTCAACACACAACAGTGACCATAACCCAGTCATCATATCACTTCTCACCAACCAACCAAGAAACTCTTCCCCACAAGAACTTCGATTCAACTACCGGAAAGCCAGCTGGATGGAATACTCGGCGCACATCGCGTGGAGTGATATGGACAACATCCCCGAAACCACGTCGGAACACGAAATCATCGCCCAACTATACGAAAAATTTCAAGCCGCAGCCGAGACAAGCATTCCCCAATATACCCCTTCAACCTTCTTTCCGAAACCATGGTGGTGCCGCGAGGTGCAAGAAGCGAGAGATAAGTGAGAAAAGCTATACCATGCCTACCGACGCGCACGGTCCCCCAGGAACCGAATAGCGTG
>SDVV010005572.1:0-19105 GCA_016164225.1 Gammarus roeselii | reverse complement strand
TGGGGATTTGAGATTGCTTGAGTCTGTGCAGAGGAGATGGACGAGAAATGTGGATGGTCTTGCTGAGTTGGATTACTTCTCCAGGCTGAAGCAACTTGGCTTATTTTCTATAAAAGGAAGGTTTCTCAGGGTGGACCTTATTAAATACTGGAGGATCATCTGCAGGTTGGATGGTGGCGTCGACCTTGGGGGTATTTTTCGGAGAGCTCCTGATGCAAGAACTCGGGGCCATCCCTTTAAGCTTTTGATGCCGGCTTGTAATACGGACATCAAGAGGAGGTTCTTTGGAGCACGATGTGTTCAGTTGTGGAACAGCCTCCCGAGTTCTGTGGTGGAGTCAGATTCCCTGGCTGCATTCAAGAGGTCGCTTGCAGAGTTTTTGGGTGATGTTCTGTTTGAGTTTGTTTAGTTTGTGGTGGGTTCTTCTGCAGCGTGTTGGCGTCCTGGATTTGGATTTGTCTGCTTTTTGCTATGGCGCTGGAGTGGTGGGTTGTGGTGCATGTTTGTGTGTGTGTGTGTGTGTGGGTGTGTGTTTGTGTCTGTCCTGATGTGTTGCTTCTTTGTTGTACAGTGTGCTGTTATGGAATTTTATTTTTTTATTTTTTTTGTATTTGTGTTTGTCATTCGTGCGGATGGTTCATGTGATAGCCAATAGTGCGCACTAATTCCAGTTCCTATACTTGTGTTAACATTGCTGTTCTCAGCAACATACTGGCACGCATGGCTGTGCTGGCCTCCCCCGGCTATGCTGCTCCCCACTTGATGTGGTCCTGCTGGAGGGGGCTGCAAAGGTAAGAGAAAAAGGTAAGAGATAAGTCTCTGACATGAGTCCTGATTAAATAAGTCACATTACTGATTAAGTCTATTGTTAATATTAGATTGGCTTGAGGAGGGTCCCAAATGGGTCAGCAATTTATTGATTATTCAATATCAAATAATAATAATTGCAGATTCCTAATTTCCGATACTAGCTCACTAGGTGTAGCATACTGGTATAAATGGTATAATACATAATAATTAGTAATACTAAAATAATTTACAAACTTAATATGTTTATTTTTTCTCCTTGTCAGGAACCTGGGTGTGGTAGGGATGTGAAACAAATTCAACCATCATATCAGAGAGGCAGTGGGAAAGGCTTCAGGTTTAGCCAACAACCTGCTGAGATCCACCGTTTGCTGTACTCTACACTCTATGTGTCATGTTTAGAGATGCACACCAGGATTGTCATGGATTGTAGTTCATTGGTGTGTAAATGTAGGTATTCTTGGTGATTTGAGATTGCTTGAGTCTGTTCAGGGAAAAGGAAAAAGAGTGTGGATTGTCTGGCTGAATTGGATACCTTTTCCACACTGAAGCAACTAGGCCTATTTCCTATAAGAGGGTTTGACAGTAGAAATTTTGGATAGACAGAATAGCCTTGGCAGCACTAGAAGAGAAAACAGCTAGGTGTGTAATGATCTGCATTTCTAAAAGGGATAAAATTGTACGGAGTGCAGATCATAGGAACTCTCATGACATGAGGTGATTCATTTTGTTCATAACAAATTAATATGGGGCCTACTGACAGGCCAGAACTTTATCAGTGTGTATCTGTCCACAATGACAGTCCCTTTCTGATTTCACTCAAGGAAGCAGGGAATCAGGAATGGCAGCTAGGCCCCTAGGGCTGTGGGCAGTCCATTATGGTAGGGAAGTGTTGAGGTAATTAAAGGGAAGAGCTTCATGATCCTAACAGCAGATTAGGCAGGTAGATGGTGCTGAGGAGACAGGGTGATGATTAAAACAGAGGTTGAGGATATTTAAATTCATATCCCCTCTCTCAATTGTTTCAGAATGGCCAGTAATTGTAAGTGTATGAGGCTGATGTATGCAAACAAGCTGGTTTGGTAGCCCTGCAGGAGACGTGGTTGCATCCATGGCAGATTAACTTACCTTCCTAGTTGGAAGAAGATATATATTTGCTCATTTTCAATTTCTTTGATCAATCTGTTCTATGAAATAAGGGTGGGCATGCCATTTGGAAGACTGACTTTCATTTGGCAATGCTCTTTAAGCCCAATTATTAAGATTAAACTAGGATTGCAATAAAATCTTGGGCTTGAGCGTTACATTTGGTGGGACCTCTGTACTGTTCTTATATGTGTACTTCCAAGTAAACTTGGATGACAATCTTGAAGAGTACTTAAACTATATGGGTGTTCTTAGTAGTATCTTGGAGAGTTGAGAAGAACAGCAACTATGTGTTTTGGGAGACTTTAATGCCTTGCGCACACGCCAAGGTTTGTTGAGATTGAAGAGCTTTTTTTCTGAATATAATTTGATGTTTCAGGACACTCGACTTCTCCCACCTGATACGTACACTTGTGTAAATCATGGCTCTCTATTCACCTCCTAGATTGATCATATTGATCTGTCTTTGATGCAACCATATCATGTTGCACATTGCCTGATGTGGCCTGTACAGATCCCTATGTCATAGGGGTTACTCTAAATGCTGAACAAATGCAAACTTCTCTGCAAGTTGATCCACGTGAGGTTAAAGCGATTGACTGGAACTTTGACAACAAAGTGACAACCGATTGATTCTGTGTAGAACTTGACACCCTTCTATCACACATTTCTGATAGGCTGCTCGGAATGAATGGACTAGCCAACAATGAACAACTGAATGACCTGTATGGTTGCATGAGAGTGTATCCTAATTGCTGGTTGACAAATTTTTGCAACGAGGAAATCTAGTAAATATAATGTTTCTGGGTGGAATGAATGGGTAAAGGAATTGAATTATGCTGTAAGGGATGCTGCGTTCTAGTGGAATGTTGTAGGAGCCTTGAGGGGGTCAACCTGCAGTAGCAATGGGAATAGACAAATCCTATTTTCACCAGGAACTTACATTTCTAAGAGAAAATGAACAACAATTACGAGCGCAGTCATTTCTCTCAAAGTTGCGTGAATGTAAATGCAAGGACTTTTGGAAAGAAATTCAAGCACTTGACCCCAAGAAAGAATCACTTCCACTCACTGTTGCAGGAGTGACACGCATGGAAGACATTGCAAGTCTGGGGGGGGGGAACACTTATGCAATATTGCAAACTCTGTTGCCACAGATGAAAATAGAGAGTGGGTTCAAGAAGCTATAAGCAATATTCCCGTTGTGATGAAACAATCAATGTTGCCAAGGTCAGGGCCATTGTAAGAGGATTAAAAAATAACAAGGCTGTTGGTAATGATGATATTCCTGGAGAAGTGTAAAAGCATGCCTCTAACAGATTGATTACAGTGTTAGCTCTCTTCCTCTCAGGCTGCATACAAGCCAAGCAGTTGCCCAGCAATGTAATGCATGTAATTGTTATTCCGCTTCTATAACCTTAAACAAAGGACCCATCCAACATAAATAATTACCGCCCCATTGCTATTGCTACCTCAATCTCCAGAGTTTTGGAGCAGATCATTTTGGCAAGATTGCAAGCGTGTTTGTTCACAGCAGACATTGAGTTCGGTTTCAAGGAGGGCCATGGTATTGAAATGTTGATTTTTGCTTTGAAACAAGCAGTAGATTACTACAGAAGTAGGGACTCTCCTGTCTTAATGTGCTTTTTAGATGCAAAGAAAGCGTTTGATACAGTAAATCACTGGACTTTGTTCAGAAAACTAATTGAGAGGGGAGCCCCTCCTCATATCGTAGAGTTACTTGTGTTTTGGTACAGAGACCAGGAATTTCTTGTGCAGTGGGGAAGCTCAAAACCAGCTCCCTATTATTGTATCAATGGAACTAGACGAAGAGGTCAATTGTCACTATTGTTATATAATGTTTACAATGATGATCTGAATTTCCTATTAGGCAGGGAGAACGTAGGATGTCATGTTGCCAATTGCCGTGTTCATAATCTTAGCTAGGTCGATGATATGGTGTTAATAGCTCCAACACTATCTGCACTGCAGAAGCTTCTAGATATTTTTAGTAATTTTGCTCATCATTGTGATAATGGGTATAACACCTCAAAAACTGTGTGTATGATGGTCAGGCTAAAAGGTCCTTAGTGTTACTTCTCAACTGATTTTAAGTTAGATGGCATCAAACTGGATTTTGTGGACAAATTTCAGTATCTTGGACATACTGTTTCTGCAGATTGCACTGATGATAAGGATGTTGCTAAGCAGACCAGGCGACAAAATGTTGTAGGAAACATGGTAATACAGAAGTTCTCCTTTGTGACAAAGGAAGCAAACAACACAGATTTTCAAATCATACTGTAACCCAATTTACTGCAATGCACTGTGGAGAAATTTCAGTCAATAAAATATGAGAAAACTGACAGTGAGCAATAATGACACATTTTGTCGACTGATGCAGGTCCCACATTCAACATCAGCGAGCCGAGTATTTGCAGAGAACGGATCGGATAACATTAAATTACTTCTTCGTAAATTGGCCCCATGACTAGAGTAATGGCTTTTTAACTATAAAATCCTCATTGCAATCTGCACCAGCGATGCGCTTGCTGGATCGTCTATGTTAGGACGTTGGAGAGAAATACTGTACACACTAGAAGGAAGATGATATGTCCATTAGGAATAAAAAAAATCTAATGTGCTTCCTGATTGGATGTTTCTGCCATAGTAAACTGTTGGATCATATATATTTGAAATGTACTTCTATGACCTTGATGGCTTTTAATAAAGTGTATTATTATTATTATAATAGATCCGTGGCTATGTTTTCTTCGGTCGGTTTGCTGAGAAGAAGGCCACCAGACTCAGACTGTGCGATCATGCGAAAGGTGCACAATACAGGAAGGCCATCTCATGGATTGGTATAAATTTTGCAGTACTGAGGTGGTGAATTCAAAGAAAACAAGGTGTTCATAGAGCTTTACTTTACAGGTGTTTCCAGCAGAAGTGAAAACACCAGGCAAAACACGCCCACTACGTACAAAGCTTCTCGCGCGATCACGTGAGTCGATTTTCTGGGTCATTTCGTGATAGACGTTTGTTTATGTATAACAGCTGATCAGGGGCGGGGCATAATACTTCAGCTTAACAGCTGCTGTTTTTTTAAACTGAGAAATAGACACAATAACTGACATGGGTATCTCGAACTACGTTGTTGTTTGCTTAATTTATTTGTCTACTTATTGTTATTTGGCTTTCTAGTTGTATCGCAAAAATGGAGTGACGTGGGATGTTACCAGGATTTGATAAATAATTGAAAGAGGCGTTTGCAACTTATTGAACAGGCCTAGAGCTATATTTCATTATTAAACTTACAAAAAGACATCTTGAGTAAATTTATAAGATTTCATTTACGCTTAGCAATTTTTTTTTTCGGTTCCAATATTTTATTTGCGCATATCCGGAAAATTAATATGACATGAATATCAGCATTGCAAATGATAGTTTGTCTTCTTTCTCCTACACCTGAATAATTTAATTTACTGTTTTTTTGAAAGTAATTACTGAATTCTCTTATATCTCGAATTTCTATATTATTAGGTCACACGAGGTCACTTGGGCTTAGGAGCTGGTTGGGGCTGCAGTGCGTCGTTGCTGTGTGGGTTTTTGATCTCCGGAAATTTTAGTGACATCAACGACAGTGCTAAATTGATTAACAGGGGGATTAATTGTTGAGTAACCCTATGAAAGACTTTTTTGTTTTATGATAAAGGTAAGTTGCTATTTAACAGTTTATGATCATCAGACGTGGATATTATTTATCCAAATCTTATTCCGATTTTGTTATATCAAAGTTGGTATTCCGGATGTTTTTATACAATACAACTCAAGCTGTAGGACATTGGGCTGGAAGCAAAGACGTGGTTGTCCCTATTGTGTTCTACAGAGCTGAGACTTTAAAGGCCAGGGCAGAAGAGAGAAGAAGATAAAATTCCAGACTGGAAATGGCGAATGCGGATCAGTTACTCCAAATAGTGATCCATGGGGAGTTATGAAAAATTTATCAACCATGCAAACTGCTTGTTGAGATCAACTGTCTGTAGGTCCCCAGAGTTTATGGTACCCTTGTATGTTGCACATATGTGCCCACTTATTGAGTGTGCATCTTATGTCTGGAATTCTGGATATTGTGGAGACTGCAGATTGCTTGAGTCTATTCAGAGGAGATTCTCACCTTGGTTGCCTCAAGACCACCCCACACCCCAGCAAGGCCAGAGTGCAGAGCATGACAGGAGGCACAAATGCCACAGCATGCCAGACTGCAAAGACATGCAAAACAATGGAGCGGAAAAAAACTGGAAATTTGTGCTTCAGGCAACTGATCATACAGCAGTTTTGGACCGGAAACATTGATGGGCTTGCTGATGTGGACTATGGTAATCAATTGTGGAACTTGGGTTTGTTTTCTGTCAAGGGTTGCCTTCTGAGGGCAGACCTGATGAAATATTGGAAAATTTTAGATGGCAAATCAGAGGAACTGCTGAATCTTTTCTTTGGCTCCATGAGTTGGTACTAGGGGTCATCTGCTGAAGTTGGTGCTTCCGCCTTGCTCTTCTGATGCCCGCAGTAGGTCTTCCAGTGCGAGATGTTTTGCTGCCCGTACTGGTTTGAATGCCAACATAGTACAGTTCACAAATATTACTCGTTATAAGCAGGTCCTTGTTGATCTGCTGTATGATGATTTTGTTGAGTTTGACTAAACTGATGAGGCCTAATTTATATGTAGTAATGTATGTATGCACATTTTTTTGTATGTATATGTATTTTTAATGCATGTATATATGTGTGCATGTGTATGTATATATGTATGTTTTGTTTTGGTATGTTGTGACTTACAAAATAGCTGTGTGATAAGTTGCCGTAAGCACAAATTTCTGGATCTTTCAACGCGGTTCTGGCGTGCTCTGGCATTTCTGTCTCCTATCTTGCTCTGCACTCTGGCTGTGCTGGCTTGTTGAGCAGTCTTGAGGCCACAAAAGTGAGATGTGGAGTTGCAAATACTTAACAGCTCATGTCACAGAGTTGTGTACAGATGCAATAACTCTTTCTGTGGCGGAGTAGTTGAGCAGGAGGGAAGAGGTTGGTGACATCATACAATCGGCCAACTGCCTCATATTGCATTGTGAAGTTTAGATGTCTTAATTGTATTCTTCAAGCAACAGGCATATATGTCAGTAGATTTGGCTACACCATCGATCGGTGTGTTGTGTATGCACTGTCATCTGAACCTTTCAGCAGAATTGAATTGGATTAAATCTCAAAACTAGAGGAGCAGCGTGCGCCATTACACGTGTTTACAGAAAAAAAACGCATTGTAGTTTCAATGTCTACTACGCAAACACTTTTGATTGGTTTCAACACACACCAGAAGAAAAGTTGAAGAGCTGCTAGGAGCACCTAGAGCATGTTGCATTCTCCTTCCATCTACCTTTTCAACCTTTCAGCAGAATTGGAATTGGATCAAATCTCAGAACTACGCATTACACTGAAGAAGCAGCGTGCGCCATCACACGTGTTTAGAATATAATCGCATTGTCGTTTTAGATGTCTACTACGCAGACACTGTTCTGATTATTTTCAACACATAGCTGCCAGGAAGAAAAGTTCAAGAGCTGCCAGGAACACCTAGAGCATGTTGTATTCTCCTTTCATCTACAACATTATAATGCTAAGCACAGTGAAATCTACTTCCCTAAACAATTCTGAGAAAAAATTAGATAACAATCCCCTTTACTTGAAGCATTGATTGTATTGCCATCTCCTAGCTATCATACATGTTTACACAAGAAATGCATTACAGTTTTGATGTTTATTTCACAGACACAGGTTCAATTATTTTCAACACATAGCTACCAGGAATAATAAGTTTAAGAGCTGCTACGAACACCTAGAGCATGATGTATTCTCCTTTCATCTACGACATTATGATGCTGATTGCAGTGAAATCTACTACCACAAACAATTTTGAAAAAAAAACTTTCCTAACCCACTTCACACACTTCACGCAGCAACTCCCCTGAAATTTTGTCCTACTTCTTAACCAGGATGGGAAGTTCATGGATTGAGACCAGTATCTCTAATCTCTGGTACAATTTTCATAGGTACAGTGGCTCCTTGTGCCCAAATTGGTTCATTTTCAATCTCCTTACATATCATTGTTTCTTCCTCTGTTCAGTCAAGATCATAAATGGTTCAGCGCATCAGACTCAGTCCAACATCAAGTTTACAAACAATCCATCATGCTATAATTGGTCTATGGACAAAAAATTTACAATTGGTGTTGCCCTGGCCTCAGCAAAATGATGAGATTGAGTATATGAAAATGTTTGGTGTCCTACTGTAGCTATACCGGCGGCAACAGTGAGATTGTTACGATGTAGCCATTCCAAAGGTTTTTCTCTGCGCATATTCTCAGAGGTGCACAGTCAATTTACCTCTGAGAATGTGAGCAGAGAGAACCTTTGAAGTGGCAACACCGTAACAATCTCACTGCCGCCGCAAGCATAGCTTCAGTTGGGCACCTTTTCTTAGGTGTCATTGTTGTATACCTACATACTCAATCTCATCACTTTGTTGAGGCCAGAGCAATAGCAATTGTACAGTTTCTGTCCTTGATTGGATTAGTAGATCAATCTGAAGTTATTTATTTCCTCTATAAATTATTGTCTTTTTAGGAATGCTTGGTTTACAACAACTGTACTGGTTGTGCCAACATGTTATATTATGTTGGGTGCAGCTGGACATATTTGATGGCTGCGTCAACTGTTTTGAGCATATTGTTTGAATCTTGCTCCCCAACCCAACCTGACTTAGCGTTCCCAAACCTCTTATCATATGACTAGCAACACCAGTGCACAACAAGCTGTGACATGTCATAATTGAATGGGTTTGCTAATATGCGCCAGTGGTTCTTGCAAGCAGTAGAAAGGGGTGTGACCGCAATGCGTAAGTGTAGTATTAAGGTTTGTAGAGTAATCTCTCCTTACAAACATGTGAACTTCACAATGCAATTAGAGGCAGTTGGGAGATTGTAAGAACTGTCTTCTTAAAGACAATTTTACAGTATTATATGTTCATCTAATCATACTTGCATGAGTCACAATTATTTCAGGGTGTAGAAGAGTGACACAGTGATATTAGTTTGCAATTATTAAAGTAACAAATGCATTATCTGGGATTAAATTATAAAATTTGCCCTTATGACCATCAAGTAAGACTACCCTCAAAGTAAGACTACCCTCAAACTTATGATTTTCATATTCACTATTAGAAATAATTTAGAGAGCGGGAAATCACTCTGATTGGTGCAGGGTATAACCCTGATTTTAGGACATGACTTGCTGCATATTTTGTTGTAAATAACTTTGTTTGGTTTTATGATAGAATATTGAAAATTACAGTGCTTCATGGTCACAACTAGTTATAAACACTGCAAATACAAGGTTTCAAGGTTATTTACTTTTATAATTATTCCAAATGGAGCAGAAACTTATATTCAGAGAAGACAGACCAGAAACATGACTTTCTGATATGGACTAAGGTTGTTGTTTCCCTGGATTGGTTTTCTGTCAAGGGCTGACATCTGTGGGTAAATAGAATAAAATACTGTGAAGTTTTGCATGGTAAATCAGAGGATTTGCTGGAAGTTTTTTTATTTGCTTATGATGTTTGCAATTTTCAACTCATTTATCTAATCTTGAGATCTTATGCTGACCTTGAGGTGATCAATTTAGGTATCTTTTCTTCCCAGCTTCCCCTCCCCCCACATCCCCACAAGCCTGTGAGGAGCAGCAGAGCCAGGGAGGCCAGCACAGCCATGCGCCCCAGCTTGATGTTGAGAATAGCTACGTTAACACAAGTATAGGAACTGGAATTAGTGTGCACCATTAGCTATCATATGAACAAACCATATGAATGACAAACAAGTAGAACAGCACACTGCACAACAGAGATGCAGGGGTGAGAAGGGTGATTTTAAGTTTCCCTCCTCTACTCATCCTTTTGAGGATACCTATTTTGAATGCTTTTGTGTGTCCTTTGGATCTGTCTGTCTGGATTGCTTTCTTTCTGTTGGTCTGACACAATGGGTGGCTGTGGCCACCATTCTTGCAGGTATTTCCACTTGGTCTTTATCTTTACATCCGAGCAGATAGGATATGCAATGTTTAGGTCCTCACCGTGTTTCATCTGCGTATGCACTCTCTTTGTTGTGTGTAACTATCTTTTTCATTTTGACCATGAATGTGATGTTGATATTCATAGAAGAAAATACCTGTGACTTGAGGGAAAATGCCATGTCGGGGTCCCTGTTTGATATTGATTGGCAGCTGAAATTCATGTGGCTACCTGGAACACAGTCAATCGCTTTTTGTATGTGGTGTCTATTTTGATGAGGTTGATTGATTTGTATGTTCCAATTTGTAGTTGTCCAGTCCTTGCCATGGTCTGTTCATCAACCTTGGCAGTTAATGTAAGAGAGGACTCTTCTCTGGCAGGACTCAAGCGTATGAGAGCCTTTTTTGGTAGCGGTGATCCTCGTTCTGTGCGCGCAGTCTGGCACAGACTGAGGAGCATCATATGTATTAATATTGCACAAGTACTAAGCTCTTTGATTCATAGACCTGCAATATGTTGACACTCCCTAGGTCATGGGTGAGGCTTTCTTAGATGCATTTGCATCAGTTTTTGTTGGTGAGGCTCCTCTTAATCCAGCTTCCGATTGGGTCTTTCTTGGACTGAAGCCTGATCCTGTCATCTCTTGTGCTCCTGATGTTTGGCATCCTACTGGCTTTTGATGTTTTGTCAGCAGTGGGTATGGGTATCTCACCTTGTTGGCCTCAAGACTGCGCTCAACAAGCCAGCACAGCCAGAGTGCAGAGCAAGGCAGAAGGCACAAATGCCAGAGCACGCCAGAACTGCAAAAACATGGCAAAACAATTGCGTTAAAAGATCCAGAAATTTGTGCTTCAGGCAACTTATCACACAGCTATCTTGTTAGTCACAACATACCAAAAATAAACATACATATGTACATACATATGCACACACATATATATACACTCAATAAAAATACATATACACTCTTGAAAATGTGCATACATACATTACAACACATCAATTAGGCCTCATTGGGCTAGTCAAAATCTACAAAATTATCATACAGCAGATCAGTAAGGGCCTGCTTATAGCAAGTGATATGTGTCAACTGCAATACGTCAGCAGGCAAACCATTCCACACAGCAACACATCTCACTCTAAACTACCTACTGTGGGCATCAGAATAGAAAGTCAAAAGACCAATTTCAGCAAATGACCCCTAGTACCAACTCTTGGAGCCAAAGAAAACACATTCAGCAAATCCTCTGATTTGCTATGCAAAATTTTCCAATATTCTATCAGATCTGCCCTCAGAAGGCGACCCTTGACAGAAAACAAATCCAAGCTCCTCAATAGATTACCATAGCCCACATCAGCAAACCCATCAATGTTTCTGGTCCATCTCCTCTGAATAGACTCAAGCAGTCTGCAGTCCTCACAATATCCAGTGTTCCAGACACAAGATGCATACTCAATAAGTGGGCAAATATGTGCAACATACAAGGGTACCATAAAAACTCTGGGGACCTACAGACAGTTGATCTCAACAAGTAGTTTGCCAGTCCACCAGCATTTGCAGCCACCACACGGATATGATGGTGGAATCTGAGACCTGTGTCCACATTGAACCTAAGTCTTTGTGTGGTGACAAACTTCAATGCTCTACCTTGCAAGAAGTACTGGTTAACTGGGACTATAGCATCAAAATCAATGGGACCTCTGTAAAAGCGTAGCACCACACGCTTGTCTGGATTCAATCCAAGATTCCAGGACCTTGCAACAGAGTCAACTGTATCCAAACCACTTTGGAGTTTTTGAAGTGTCTGCCAGGATTTAAAGCACAGATCCAAGAACTTCAACTACCAGGGTTCTCTGGCATGCGGATCCAGAATAATTGCGATCTTTCATTAATGCTGAGACAGGTACTAAGTGGTGCAAATGAAAATGCAGCTGTTCCATTAGGATTTATTACTAAAATAGCACTTAGGTTGCCATAAAATAGGGGGAGCTGAGACAACATCGACCAAGGAAGCTGTTGCTCGACTGAAAGATAGACAATACAAACACAATCAGCACAGATAAAATGTTCAATTAGGAACTGGATCTGTAAAAAGGGTTATTAGTACTTTTAATTCAAAACATTATATCTCTCTCATAAAAAGAGTGTAACCACTCTATATACATTCTGTACATATATACAACAGCTATTCTCAAATAAGGACTAATAAATAGCAACTATATTTGGCTGAAAGCACTACTCTGAATTTCACTAAATCCATATACATATTTACACAGGACCCTATAGCTGCTTAATATTGCACACAAATTGCTGGTATCACAAAAATATAATCATATATAACCCTGGCAAATATCACTGATATATTTCTTCCCCATTATTCCAAATTACACAATGGTCACCAGAGAAGTATCACAATTGACTTGGTCAAGTACATATATACACATAAACTGCTCAGAACAAGACCTAGTTGACCAAGCAGTCCCCCGATCAATGTTGGAGAACCAGGTCTGGCAAAAGCTTTACACATCCCAAATTACCTGGTCCCGCTCTCCCTGATGCGAGGACCACAACCCTGCTAGGCCACGTAAGTAGCAAGCTGAGGAATGGGATTGACCACAGGAAGTTCACAGCATACAAGATCAACGGCAAACAGATTTGCAGGAATAAGCACTAAGAACCAATTTACTGCCTCCTCATTATTGCATAGTGAATATTTACAGTATAAACATAAGCAAATACACAAATCAACAACAATAGATTCAGGTAGCTAATCACCTTGCCCCAGCTAATGATCTGGCACCATGGACAGCTACAACCAAGCAGCACTAGAGGGCGGCAAAAGCACCAAGCCAACTCTGGTGAAGAAAACATGTATAACTAATGAACAGAAAGAACAGCACATGTAGTTTTATAACGGTATGAAACACTTCAAATAACATAGGGTCACATATTACACACCCTTCAGCCTGCATTGCTATTCAGGGAACTACCACTAATATAATATAATTGCACAACAACATTTGGTAGGTAGCTAACAGAATTAATCTGACTGCCAACAGCCACAGATGATGATTTACCTTCCAAGAGCACTAAAGGGGCTGACAATCACGAGAAGTAGCAACTCTGCACTGATGGCAATCGGGTAGACCACAAGACAGATGGAAGCCTGGACCCCCACTGACGGTGATGAGTCGAGGAATAAGCTGCAACAAGTGAATCGTTACACCACTAGCTCACCCACAACACACACACACACCAGCATAGCAGGCACCAGGCACCCAGCAAGCAGCCAACATACTATCGTTGTTTTGCCAACGTTTACATTTACATATTGCGCATAATGATCAACCTTACTTAACTCTAATATTATTTATCACAGAGCAAGCTTCAATGCAATAAGAATAAATCCACTATAACAATGCCTCTCTTAACTGTATATAATACTCATCTTTTATTTAAATTACACAATAGATGCCTCAACGACCAAGATCTTAACGCATATCCAACTGATATCACAACTTCAACACAGAACCACTCCCATCACCAACACTCTCCAACACTGATTTAAATGAAATAGTTAGTCCCACATGTTATTTTCAACACACGGTTCCTATGTAAAATACCGCAAAAGTTGATGTAGTACTCAGGAAATAACTTGTATTCAGAGAACAACACTAAAAGCTAATGTAATAATTGACAGCATCTTCCCACATGTATACAGACAGTGTGAAGACACCACACCCTCCAACATTGCCAATCCTCCGTAACAGGTCAAAACCTCACAGTACTACTGGCAGGTGTATGTGATTACCTCATCTGCTAAATCTTCATAGCAGGTCGATCCAATAACCTGGTATGAGGCACTTCAATTGCATATTCACTGCACTTTATATCAGATTAGAGTGCCAAGGCCATCCAGCACCCTGAAGTCAATGTCACTTCACTTTCAGAAACACTTTCCTTACTCTAAAACAAAAATTAGAAAATTAGAGCATAATGAAAATCAAAATTAGCACTGTATGAGAGACAAATAAATTATTAATATATACATGATAATTCACTAGTAGGATTTTTACCCTACTACAGAGTGACAGAACATCGCAGACAGTAGGCTCAGTGTCCTTACGTGAGCATCTCAAGTAAAGTTTATAATTGTCTGCAAATGCCTTAAACATGCATAGAAGACCACTCGAGATGTGATCCATATAAATCAAGAACAGTAGCGGACCAGGGACAGAGTCCTGAGGTACACCACTTGTCGCATCAATTGGGCTGCTCACCTGCCACTCACACGAACACTCATCACTCTGCCAGAGAGAAATGTCGCAATCCAGGCCAGCAATATTTTACAAACACCCAAGGACTCTAGCTTAGACAGAAGCACACCATGACTCACCACATTGAATGCTTTAGAAAAGTCAAGCATTATGACATCCACAGCATATCTCTCATCAATCCATCTTCCAACAACAGCAACTGGTCCTCAGTGCTACGGTTACTTTGAAAACCATACTGATGTGATGACAAAATATTGTTGCTCTCAAAGTACTCAGTCAACCAAGATACAACTATACTTTCCATTGATTTGCAGCAAACAGATGTCAAACACACCGGTCTGTAATTGAGTGGATCAGTGTGAGATTTAGCCTTGAATAATGGGACAACAATCAATTTGCTTCAGACTTCAGGTACCATTCCTGTCCTCATTGATTTTTAAAAAATCAAACAAAGAGGGAGGGAGGGAGAATTCCTTTGCACAACTCCTCAGCAGATGTGGGTGGAGGCCATCTGGGCCCATACTGGAACACGGGGATCAATAGCCAAAAGGACATGCTGGAACCCCAGCCTAGAGAATTTTACATTGGACAGACTCCCATCAAAAGACTGGAAAGGGGCTGGGTGGGTAGGAGCTGAACTTACAAAAACTCCAGAAAAAGAGTAAGCAAAAACTGGGCACATCACGCTCTGATCCTGAATTATCTCACCCTTTGGCAATTGAAAGGGACCAACAGCTGGTCTGCAGCTGTTCAAACTTTATTTAAGTTTCCCCCGCCATGTACAAGCAGTTCGCTTGGGCGTGTCTGCCTTGCAAAGGGATCTGAATTTAGTGCAGTACGTGTCGTTGTCATGGAATCTCTCATTAAACATTGACAAGTGAGTTTTAATGCGTTTTTACAGGGGTTGTCTTGAATTGGAGCAGATAGATGATAGAACTGCTTATTATTTGAATGGTGTGGTACTTGAGCTTGTCGATTCCTTCAGGGACTTGGGAGTGCTTGTTGACTCAAGGCTGCGGTTCCATCTCCACATGAGGATTGTAAGAAAGGCCTCCTCTCAGGCGACCAGTCTGCTCCGCTCCACTGTCTATAGGAGTTCTGTTTTCATGGTCTCTTTGTTTATTACTCATCAAAGACCCATCTTGGACTACTGCTCATGTGTGTGGAATGTGGGATATTTGGGGGATCTGAGACTGTTGGAGTCTGTGCAGAACGGGTCGACCAAGGAGATTGATGGACTGGGTGGAGTGGACTATGGTGAGCGGCTCAAAGCAATGCAGTTGTTTTCTGTGAGGGGGAGGTTGTTGCGTTCTGATCTTGTGAAGTGTTGGAAGATTTTTCATTGTTCTGTTGATTCAGGTTTGTCTGCTCTGTTTGAGAGAGCTCCGGATGTTGGCACACGTGGGCATCTTTTCAAGCTGGTGGTTCCTTGCTGTCAGACTGACTATAAACGAAGATTCTTTTATTCTCGCTGTGTGCAGATTTGGAACCCGCTGCCCGCCGATGTGGTGCAGTGTGATTCACTTCGCGGCTTCAAGAGGGCCCTGGCAGAGGAATTGGGGGTAGTGTTGTATGAATTTTGCTAGACTCAATTTGATATGATATTGTGACTTTGTGTGTGTTGCTGACAGTGGTGTGCAGTTGTTGACTGTCTTCATTGGTCTGTTTTCTTTGGACCTATTTAGCGCATTCCGACCAGCATCCTGCTGCAGTGCTTGTACCGTGCTGTTCATTTTGATTGCTGGCGCGCTGAGGTGTACTGCCTCCCATACCTGCTTGCTCTGTTTGCGGGGCTGTGGGGGGCTGCAAAGGTGAGTTGCTAGTCAATGTTGTGGCAGTGCTTTGTTAGAATTTTTTTAGCCTGGTCTACAGACCACTTTTTGATCTTTTGGCCTGTGGAAATGTTGTGATCTGAGACTGCTGATTATGATAGCATGTTGGGGAAGCTCCTGTGTGTTTTGTCTTTTTTTTGTAAGGAGAAGTCTTTGATTTTATTTTTAAAATGTATTGTCAATTCCTAACTCAATTTTATTAAGATCATCAGTGTGCATTCATTTCAGTTTCTATCATTTTGTTTTAATGGCTGTTTATACCCTGTAAATACTGGCATGCATGGCTGTACTGCCCTCCGAGGCTTCCTCTTAAATTGCCTTGCTGGTCTGGAGTAGCTCACTGGGGCTGCAATGGTGAGGAACCAGTTGTAGTTTCTGGCAACTTCAGTTTGCTGGGAATCAGCTTTTCTTGGCTTATTCAGATGTTTAAGTCTAGGTGGATGACTGTTTTGTTTGGACATTGTTCTGCTGTTTTTTTAAAGCATTCAGTAGCATTTTCCATGTCATGTTCATCCACAAGCTGAGAGAAATAAGAGCTGGGGCAGTTCGTCTTGGCAGTGTTGGCTTCCACCAGCTCTGTTGCTCCTCATAGGTTTCAGGCACTGCTGGAGAAGGCTGTAAAGGCAAAGGGAAAAAGCCTTAGCAACCTCCTGGCAGCTTCCGCAGACTGTCAAGGCAGTTCAGAGGGAGCCAGGGAGGCCAGTACAGCTATGTGTGCCATTATTACTTGATTATAAACAACCATATAAACATGATGGAAACTGAAATTAGTGTGCTGATGACCTAAAGGATAATCAGTTGAATGATAGCAAAAAATGAAACTAGACTTGTCCTTTCAGAGGAAAGAACAAAACATCCATCCAACTCATTCAACACATGCACACACAAATCAAAAACACAGAAACCTTCTCCAAGATGAAACGGAGCCAAACAGTCCCAGATCCCAACAAGAAAATTACAGATCAAAAATCAAAAAGTAAAAAAAATACCATACCGTAGACCGGGCTAGAAGAACTCTAACAATGTGGCGCCCATAGCTTTCACCAGCAACAGTTGAAAAGTTGTCAGGCAATCAGAGTCAAGAACAACAGCAGGCAGAGATTGTTCCACTGCTGGACACATCTGGCCCCAAACACCCTCTTAGTCAGATATACAAACTGGCATCAAGAGTTTGTTGACATAAGTCAGGTACACAAGCTGGCATCAAGAGTTTGTAATCATTAAGATGCATTCTATGATCAAAAGCAAGCTGGAAAATACCCTCAAAATCAACTTCTTCATTCTGTTGTCAAATAATCTTCCCATACTTGATGAGATCGGACTGCAAAATCCTACCCTTTATTGTAAATAGGCCAAGATCACTCAGTCTAGCAACACAATCAAGACCAGACAATCCATCCACACTTTTAATTAATTGCCTCTGCTCTGACTCCCACTATCTCAAGTTGCCAGTGTAACCAGTGTGCTCCACACACAAACAATAGTCCATGAGGGGCCTAATGTGCATAGGAGACCATAAAAACTGCTATCCTGCAAACTCTGGCCCTCAACAAATTATTTGCCAACCCAGATGCCCTTCCCCACAACATTCCTGACATACTGGTGGATCATCAACTTGGTATCTAACAGCCCCTAACTCCTGATGAGACCAAACAAACCTCAACTAAACACCTCTAATAGTGAGAAGAGTTTGTCCATTTCATTCCACTCTTTGAAACATTGAGAAAAGCTCATCATCACACACTTTCTCTGTATTAGGTTTTAAGTTCCTTGAGACTGCCACAGATATGACCGTATCAGATCTCTCTGAAGAGCAGATACACCAGAAAGAGCAGACACTTGATCCCTTCTATATGTGTACACCTTGAGTTTAGTACACAGCTCAATTTAGTGGAAGCGTAATTATATCTGATTTATTAGAGCTATGAAAGATTTGTCTCATAAAATTATATGTACTGGATGAACAAATCATGTAGCTATATACAGTCTTGGTCAGAGCAAAATCTATTGGTATAGCAAAATCTATTGAGAATTTAATTAAGGCTCAAAACTAGAAATGAATAGGTAGTGGGGAACTGTAAAGGAATGAAGAATAAGAAGACACAGATTAGCAACGATGGCTTTACTCAGCTGAAGTACTTCCTTATAGGACCCTTGAGAAGTTTAATTGAACTAAGAAGTTACAAATATTAAAAATTATATTTTGGTTGATCTTATCACTCATGCTTGAAAATTGAAAGAAAAAGCAATAATTTAGGATATGAAACCAAAGTGAAAAATTGAAGCACGACCAGAAATACTGCAAACCAGCAATAATTTAGAAAACATGACAAATGGTGATGGAAATCGGAGGTAAAAAAAATTACTAAGCAACGGAGGAAGATTCAAGGAAGACTCACCATTTGCAATAAAATGAACAAAAGCATTGCAAACTAAGAATCAATATTGAACACAAAGCAATTGAATAATGAAACATCTTATTGAACTAATAGGCAGAAACTTGATCCAAAACATGCCAAAGCGGGTTAATCCTTATCTGATAATGTATACAAATACATACAACGTAATGCTATGCTGCCTAAACTTTCCTTAACTCTAAGCTACCCAGTGCAGAAGCAACTAGCTATATTTGTCGAGCGTAAAGTTGAGTGAGCAGCAAACAAGATACAATAAGCATTTAAAGAGAGCATTCAAATTTAAATTTAGTGTACACAGAACAGATATATATATGTATAGACATACAGCCGTTTCCCCCTAGTTAGGGGGGTGGCTAAGTTAGGCAGACACGGAGGGGGGAGGCGCCCAATCTCCCCGCCACAAGACCGCCGTGTCCCTGCCGAGGCTCAAACTCGCGACACGCAGCACCAGAGGCTGACACTGCAGTCGGATACGCTAACCACTCGGCCACGGCGGCCTCTATATAT
>SDVV010005571.1:0-19105 GCA_016164225.1 Gammarus roeselii | reverse complement strand
GGTACTGTCGCCTGGAGCGCCATTGACAGCATATCGGTCTCAATGGTACTGTCGTGTGGAGCATCATTGACAGAATATCGGTTTTAATGGAACTGTCGTGTGGAGCACCATTGACAGTATATCGGTCCTGATGGTACTGTCATATGGAGCACTATTGACAGTATGTCGGTCTCAATGGTAGTGTCGTATGGATCACCATTGACAGTATATCGGTTTCAATGGAACTGTCGTGTGGAGCACAGTTGACGGTATATCGGTCCCATTTTTACTGGCGTGTGGAGCACCATTCGGTCTCAATGGTACTGTCATGTTGAGCACTATTGACAGAATATGGGTTTCAAAGGTACTGTCGTGTGGAACACCATTGACAGTATATTGGTCTCAATAGTACTGTCGAGTGGATCCCTATTGACAGTATATCGGCCTCAAAGGTACAGTTGTGTGGAGCACCATTGACAGTATATCGGTATCAATATTACTGTTGGTGGAGCACCTTTGACATTATTTCGGTTTCAATGGTACTGTTGTGTGGAGCACCATTCACAGTACATCGGTCTCCATGGTATTGTCGTGTTGAGCACAATTGAGAGTATATCGGTCGCAATGGTACTGTCGCCTGAAGCACCATTGACAGCATATCGGTGTCAATTGTACTGTCGTGTGAAACATCATTGACAGAATATCGGTTTCAATGGTACTGTCGTGTGGAACACCATTGACAGTATATTGGTCTCAATGGTACTGTCGAGTGGATCCCTCTTGACAGTATATCGGAATCAATGGTACAGTTGTGTGGAGCACCATTAACAGTATATCGGTATCAATATTACTGTCGTGTGGAGCACCATTGCCAGTATATCGGTCTCAATGGTACTGTCTTGTGGAGCACCATTGACTGAACCTCGGTCTCACGGGTACTGTCGTGTGGAGCACCATTGACAGTAAATCGGTATCTATGGCACTGTCGTGTGTAGCACCATTGGCAGGATGTGGGTCTCAATGGTACTGTCGTTTGGAGCACCTTTGACATAATTTCGGTCCCAATTGTACTGTCGTGTGGAGCACCATTAACAGGATATCAGTCTCAATGGTACTGTCGTGTGGAGCACCATTGCCAGTATATCAGTCTCGGTTGTACTGTCGTGTGTAGCACCATTGACAGTATATCGGTCTCATCGGTACTGTCGTGTGGAGCACTATCGCCAGTAAATCGGTCTTAATGGTACTGTCGTGTAGATCTCCGATTAACAGAATATCGGTTTCAATGAATCGGTAGTGTGGAGCTCCATTGACAGTATATTGGTCTGAATGGTACTGTCGAGTGGAGAACTATTGACAGTATATCGGTCTCTATGGTGCTGTCGTTTAAAGACCTATTGAAAGTTTATCGGTCTCATGGGGACTGTCGTATGGAGCATCGTTGACATTATATCTTTCTCAATGATACTGTCGTGTGGATCACCATTTGTAGTATATCGGTTTTAATGGTACTGTTGTGTGAAGCACCTTATACATTATATCGGTCTCAATGGTACTGTTGTGTGGAGCACCATTCACAGTACATCGGTTTTACATGTTTTTTTTTGTGTTGAGCACCATTGACAGTATATCGGCCTCAATGGTACTGTCGCCTGGAGCACCATTGACAGCATATCGGTCTCATTGGTACTGTCGTATGGAAAACTATTGACAGTATATCGCTCCCAATGGTACTGTCTTTTGGAGCACCATTGGCAGTATATCGGTCTCAATGGAACTGTCGTGTGGAGCACAGTTGACAGTATATCGGTCTCATTGGAACTGTCGTGTGGAGCACCATTGACAGTATATTGGTATCAACGGAACTATCGTGTGGAGCACTATCGACAGTATATCGGTATCAATTGTACTGTCGTTTAGAGCTTCAATGACAGTGTATCGGTCTCAATGGTTCTGTCGTGTGGAGCACCATTGACAGTATATTGGGCTGAATGGTACTGTAGAGTGGAGCACCATTGACAGTATATCGGTCTGAACGGTGCTGTCGTGTGTAGACCCATTGAGAGTATATCGGTCTCATGGGGACTCTCGTATCAAGAATCATTGACAGTATATCTTTCTCAATGATTCTGTCGTGTGGATCACCATTGACAGTATATCGGTGACATTGGTGCTGTCGTGCGGAGCACCATTGACAGAACATTGCTCCCAATGGTACTGTCGTGTGGAGCACCATTCAGAGTGTATCGGTCTCAATGGTACTGTCGTATGGATCACCATTGACAGTATATCGGTCTCAATGGAACGGTCGTGTGAATCACAGTTGACAGTAGATCGGTCTCATTGGTACTGTCGTGTGGAGCATCATTCGGTCTCAATGGTACTGTCGTGTGGAGCACTATTGACAGAATATGGCTTTCAAAGGTACTGTCGTATGGAACACCATTGACAGTATATCGGTCTCAATGGTACTGTCGTGTGGATCCCTATTGACAGTATACCGGCCTCAATGGTACAGTTGTGTGGATTACCATTGACAGTATATCGGTATCAATATTACTCGCGTGTGGAGCACCATTGCCAGTATATCGGTCTCAATGGTACTGTCTTGTGGAGCACCATTGACTGAACATCGGTCTCACGGGTACTGTCGTGTGGAGCACCATTGACAGTATATTGGTATCAACGGTACTGTCGTGTGGAGCACTATCGACAGTATATCGATATCAATGGTACTGTCGTGTAGAGCTTCAATGACAGTGTATCGGTCTCAATGATTCTGTCGCGTGGAGCACCATTGACAGTATATTGGTCTGAATAGTTCTTTCGAGTGGAGCACCATTGACAGTGTATCGGTCACAACGATGCTGTCGTGTGGAGACCCATTGACAGTATATCGGTCTCATGGGGACTGTCGTTTCAAGCATCATTGACAGTATATCTTTATCGATGATTCTGTCGTGTGGATCATCATTAACAGTATATTGGTCTCAATGGTACTGTCGAGTGGAGCACCATTGACAGCATGTCGATCTCAATGGTACTGTCGTGCAGAGCACCATTGACAGTATATCGGTGTCAATGGTGCTGTCGTGCGGATCACCATTGACAGAACATCGCTCCTAATGGTACTGTCGTGTGGATCACCATTCACAGTGTATCGGTCTCAATGGTACTGTCGTGTGGAGCTCCATTGGCAGTATATCGGTATCTATGACACTGTCGTGTGGAGCATCATTGACAGTATATCGGTCTCAATAGCACTGAAGTGGGGAGCACCATTGACAAGATATTGGTCTCAATGGTACTGTCGTGTAGAGCACCATTGAGAGTATATCGATCTCAATGATACTGTCGTGTGAAGCACCATTGACAGTATAACGGTCTAACGGTGCTGTCGAGTGGAGACCCATTGACAGTATATCGGTCTCATGGGGACTGTCGCATCAAGCATCATTGACAGTATATCTTTATCAATGATTCTGTCGTGTGGATCATCATTAACAGTATATCGGTCTCAATGGTACTGTCGTGTGGAGCACCATTGACTGTATATCGGTCTCAGTGGTACTGTTGTGTGGATAACCATTGACATTATGTCGGTCCCAATGGTACTGTCGTGTGGAGCACCATTAACAGTATATCGGTCTCAATGGTTCTGTCGTATGAAGCACCAGTGACAGTATATCGGTCTCAATGATACTGTCGTGTGGAGAACCATTGACAGTATATCGGTCTAGATGGTACTGTCGTCTGGAGCACCATTGACAGTATTTCGGTCTCAATGGTACTGTCGTGGGGAGCACCATTGCCGGTATATCGGTCTCAATGGCACTGTCGTGTGGAGCACCATTGACAAAATATCGGTTTCAATGGTACTGTTGCATGGAGCACCATTGACAGTATATCGGTCTCAAGAATACTTTCGTGCTGAACACCATTGACAGTATATCGGTCTCAATGGTACTGTTGTGTGAGAAACTCTTTACATTATATCGGTCCCAATGGAACTATCGTGTAAAGCACTATTGACAGTGTATCGGTCTCAATGGTACTGTCATGAGGAGCACTATTGACGGTATATCGGGCCCAATAGTACCGTCGTGTGGAGCACCATTGACAGAATATCGGTCTCAGTGGTACTGTCGTGTTTAGAACCATTGACAGTTTATCGGTCTCAATAGAACTGTCGTGAGGAGCACCATTGCCGGTATATGGGTCTCAATGATACTGTTGTGTGGAGCACCATTGACAGTATATCGGTCTCAATGATGCTGTCGTATTTAGCACCATTGGCAGAATATTGGTCCCAATGGTAGTGTCGTATGGAGCACCATTGACAGTATACCAGTCTCAATGGTACTTTCGTGTCTAGCACCATTGACAGTACATCGGTCTCAATGGGACTGTCGTTTGGAGCATCATTGACAGTACATCGGTCTCAATGGCAATGTCGTTTGGAGCACCATTGACAGGATATCGGTCTCAATGGTACTGTCGTGCGGAATTTTTTTTCAGTATATCGGTCCCAATGGTAATGTCATGTGGAGCACCATTGACAGTATATCGGTCTCAATGGTACTGTCGTGTGGAAAAATATTTACATTATATCGGTCCCAATGGTACTGTCATGTAGAGCACCATTGACAGTATATCGGTCTCAATGGAACTGTCGTGTGGAGCACCATTGACAGTAAATCAGTCTCAATGGTACTATCGTGTGGAGCACCATTGACGGAACATCGGTCTCAATGGTACTGTCGTATAGGGCTCCATTGACAGTTTATCGGTCTCAATGGTACTGTCGTGGGGAGCACCATTGCCGGTATATGGGTCTCAATGGTACTGTCGTGTGGAGCACCATTGACAGGATATCGGCCCCAACCAATGTTACCCGTGTGAAGCACCATTGACAGTATATCAGTCTTAATGGTACTGTCGTGTGGAGCACCTATGACAGTATATCAGGCTTAATGGTACTCTCGTGTGGAGCACCATTGACAGCATATCGGTCTCAATGGTACTGTCGTATGGAAAACTATTGACAGTATATCGCTCCCAATGGTACTGTCTTGTAGAGCACCATTGACAGTATAGCGGTCTCAATGGAACTGTCGTGTGGATCCCTTTTGACAGTATATCGGCCTCAATAGTACAGTTGTGTGGAGCACCATTGACAGTATATCGGTCTCAATGGTACTGTCGTGTGGATCCCTTTTGACAGTATATCGGCCTCAATGGTACAGTTGTGTGGAGCACCATTGACAGTATATCGGTATCAATATTACTATCGTGTGGAGCACCATTGGCAGTATATCGTCCTCTATGATACTGTCGTGCAGAGCACCATTGACAGTATATCGGTGTCAATGGTGCTGTCGTGCGGAGCACCATTGAAAGAACATCGCTCCCAATGGTACTGTCGTGTGGACCATCATTGACAGTATATCGGTCTCAATAGCACTGTAGTGTGGAGCACCCTTGACACGATATCGGTCTCAATGGTAGTGTCGTGTAGAGACCAATTGAGAGTATATCGATCTCAATGATACTGTCGTGTGGAGCACCATTGACAGTATATCGGTGTCAACGGTGCTAACGTGTGGAGACCCATTGACAGTAAATCGGTCTCATGGGGACTGTCGTATCAAGAATCATTGACAGTATATCTTTCTCAATGATTCTCTCGTGTGGATCACCATTGACAGTATATCGGTGTCATTGGTGCTGTCGTGCGGAGTACCATTGACAGAGCATCGCTCCCAATGGTACTGTCGAGTGGAGCACCATTCAGAGTGTATCGGTCTCAATGGTACTGTCGTATGGATCACCATTGACAGTATATCGGTCTCAATGGAATGGTCGTGTGAAGCACAGTTGACAGTAGATCGGTCTCATTGGTACTGTCGTGTGGAGCATCATTCGGTCTCAATGGTACTGTCGTGTGGAGCACTATTGACAAAATATGGCTTTCAAAGGTACTGTCGTATGGAACACCATAGACAGTATATCGATCTCAATGGTACTGTCGTGTGGATCCCTATTGACAGTGTCCGGGCTTGATGGTACAGTTGTGTGGAGTACCATTGACAGTATATCGGTATCAATATTACTCTCGTGTGGAGCACCATTGTCAGTATATCGGTCTCAATGGTACTGTCTTGTGGAGCACCATTGACTGAACATCGGTCTCACGGGTACTGTCGTGTGGAGCACCATTGACAGTATATTGGTATGGTATCAACGGTACTGTCGTGTGGAGCACTATCGACAGTATATCGGTATCAATGGTACTGTCGTGTAGAGCTTCAATGACAGTGTATCGGTCTCAATTGTTCTGTCGTGTGGAGCACCATTGACAGTATATTGGTCTGAATGGTTCTTTCGAGTGGAGCACCATTGACAGTGTAACGGTCACAACGATGCTGTCGTGTGGAGACCCATTGACGGTATATCGGTCTCATTGGGACTGTCGTATCAAGCATCATTGACAGTATATCTTTCTCAATGATTCTGTCGTGTGGATCATCATTAACAGTATATCGGTCTCAATCGTACTGTCATGTGGAGCACCATTGACAGTATATCGGTCTCAATGGTACTGTCGAGTGGAGCACCATTGACAGCATATCGATCTCAATGGTACTGTCGTGCAGAGCACCATTGACAGTATATCGGTGTCAATGGAGCTGTCGTGCGGAGCACCATTGACAGAACATCGCTCCTAATGGTACTGTCGTGTGGAGCACCATTCACAGTGTATCGGTCTCAATGGTACTGTCGTGTGGAGCTCCATTGGCAGTATATCGGTATCTATGGCACTGTCGTCTGGAGCATCATTGGCAGTATATCGGTCTCAATAGCACTGAAGTGTGGAGCACCATTGACAGGATATTGGTCTCAATGGTACTGTCGTGTAGAGCACCATTGAGAGTATATCGATCTCAATGATACTGTCGAGTGAAGCACCATTGACAGTATAACGGTCTCAATGGTGCTGTCGTGTGAAGACCCATTGACAGTATATCGGTCTCATGGGGACTGTCGTAGTAGGGATCATTGAGAGAATATCTTTCTCAATGATTCTGTCGTGTGGATCACCATTGACAGTATATCGATGTCAATAGTGCTGTCGTGCAGAGCACCATTGACAGGACATCGCTCCCAATGGTACTGTTGTGTGGAGCACCATTCACAGTGTATCGGTCTCAATGGTACTGTCGTGTGGAGCACCATTGACTGTATATCGGTCTCAGTGGTACTGTTGTGTGGATAACCATTGACATTATATCGGTCCCAATGGTACTGTCGTGTGGAGCACCATTAACAGTATATCGGTCTCAATGGTGATGTCGTATGAAGCACCAGTGACAGTATATCGGTCTCAATGATACTGTCGTGTGGAGAACCATTGGCAGTATATCGGTCTAGATGGTACTGTCGTGTGGAGCACCATTGACAGTATTTCGGTCTCAATGGTACTGTCGTGGGGAGCACCATTGCCGGTTTATCGGTCTCAATGGTACTGTCGTATGGAGCATCATTGACAAAACACCGGTTTCAAAGGTACTGTTGCATGGAGCACCATTGACAGTATATCGGTCTCAAGAATACTTTTGTGCTGAACACCATTGACAGTATATCGGTCTCAATGGTACTGTTGTGTGAAAAACTCTTTACATTATATCGGTCCCAATGGAACTATCTTGTGAAGCACTATTGACAGTGTATCGGTCTCAATGGCACTGTCATGAGGAGCACTATTGCCGGTATATCGGTCCCAATAGTACCGTCGTGTGGAGCACCATTGACAGAATATCGGTCTCAGTGGTACTGTCGTGTTTAGAACCATTGACAGTTTATCGGTGTCAATGGTACTTCGTGAGGAGCACCATTGCCGGTATATGGGTCTCAATGGTACTGTCGTGTGGAGCACCATTGACAAGATATCGGTCTCAATGATACTGTCGTGTGGAGCACCATTGACAGTATATCGGTCTCAATGATGCTGTCGTATTTAGCACCATTGGCAGAATATTGGTCCCAATGGTAGTGTCGTAAGGAGCACCATTGACAGCATACCAGTCTCAATGGTACTTTCTTGTCTAGCACCATTGACAGTACATCGGTCTCAATGGGACTGTCGTTTGGAGCATCATTGACAGTACATCGGTCTCAATGGCATTGTCGTATGGAGCACCATTGACAGGATATCGGTCTCAATGGTACTGTCGCGCGGATTTTTTTTTTCAGTATATCGGTCCCAATGGTACTGTCATGTGGAGCACCATTGACAGTATATCGGTCTCAAAGGTACTGTCGTGTGGAAAAATATTTACATTATATCGGTCCCAATGGTACTGTCTTGTAGAGCACCATTGACAGTATATCGGTCTCAATGGAACTGTCGTGTGGAGCACCATTGACAGTATACCAGTCTCAATGGTACTATCGTGTGGAGCACCATTGACGGAACATCGTTCTCAATAGTACTGACGTATAGGGCTCCATTGACAGTTTATCGGTCTCAATGGTACTGTCGTGTGGAGCACCATTGTCGGTATATGGGTCTCAATGGTACTGTCGTGTGGAGCACCATTGACAGGATATCGGCCCCAACCAATGTTACCCGTGTGGAGCACCATTGACAGTATATCAGTCTGAATGGTACTGTCGTGTCGAGCATCTATGACAGTATATCAGGTTTAATGGTACTCTCGTGTGGAGCACCATTGACAGCATATCGGTCTCAATGGTACTGTCGTATGGAAAACTATTGACAGTATATCGCTCCCAATGGTACTGTCTTGTAGAGCACCATTGACAGTATATCGGTCTCAATGGAACTGTCGTGTGGATCCCTTTTGACAGTATATCGGCCTCAATAGTACAGTTGTGTGGAGCACCATTGACAGTATATCGGTCTCAATAGTACTGTCGTGTGGATCCCTTTTGACAGTATATCGGCCTCAATGGTACAGTTGTGTGGAGCACCATTGACAGTATATCGGTATCAATATTACTATCGTGTGCAGCACCATTGGCAGTAGATCGTCCTCAATGGTACTGTCGTGCAGAGCACCATTGACAGTATATCGGTGTCAATGGTGCTGTCGTGCGGAGCACCATTGAAAGAACATCGCTCCCAATGGTACTGTCGTGTGGACCATCATTGACAGTATATCGGTCTCAATAGCACTGTAGTGTGGAGCACCCTTGACAGGATATCGGTCTCAATGGTAGTGTCGTGTAGAGACCAATTGAGAGTATATCGATCTCAATGATACTGTCGTGTGGAGCACCATTAACAGTATATCGGTCTCAACAGTGCTAACGTGTGGAGACCCATTGACAGTAAATCGGTCTCATGGGGACTGTCGTATCAAGAATCATTGACAGTATATCTTTCTCAATGATTCTGTCGTGTGGATCACCATTGACAGTATATCGGTGTCATTGGTGCTGTCGTGCGGAGTACTATTGACAGAGCATCGCTCCCAATGGTACTGTCGAGTTTAGCACCATTCAGAGTGTATCGGTCTCAATGGTACTGTCGTATGGATCACCATTGACAGTATATCGGTCTCAATGGAATGGTCGTGTGAAGCACAGTTGACAGTAGATCGGTCTCATTGGTACTGTCGTGTGGAGCATCATTCGGTCTCAATGGTACTGTCGTGTGAAGCACTATTGACAAAATATGGCTTCCAAAGGTACTGTCGTATGGAACACCATTGACAGTATATCGGTCTCAATGGTACTGTCGTGTGGATCCCTATTGACAGTATACCGGCCTCAATGGTACAGTTGTGTGGAGTACCATTGACAGTATATCGGTATCAATATTACTCTCGTGTGGAGCACCATTGCCAGTATATCGGTCTCAATGGTACTGTCTTGTGGAGCACCATTGACTGAACCTCGGTCTCACGGGTACTGTCGTGTGGAGCACCATTGACAGTATATTGGTATCAACGGTACTGTCGTGTGGAGCACTATCGACAGTATATCGGTATCAATGGTACTGTCGGGTAGAGCTTCAATGACAGTGTATCGGTCTCGATGGTTCTGTCGCGTGGAGCACCATTGACAGTATATTGGTCTGCATGGTACTGTCGAGTGGAGCACCATTGACAGCATATCGATCTCAATGGTACTGTCGTGCAGAGCACCATTGACAGTATATCGGTGTCAATGGTGCTGTCGTGCGAAGCACCATTTACAGAACATCGCTCCTAATGGTACTGTCGTGTGGATCACCATTCACAGTGTATCGGTCTCAATGGTACTGTCGTGTGGAGCTCCATTGGCAGTATATCGGTATCTATGGCACTGTCGTGTGGAGCATCATTGACAGTATATCGGTCTCAATAGCACTGAAGTGTGGAGCACCATTGACAGGATATTGGTCTCAATGGTACTGTCGTGTAGAGCACCATTGAGAGTATATCGATCTCAATGATACTGTCGTGTGGAGCACCATTGACAGTATAACGGTCTCAACGGTGCTGTCGTGTGAAGACCCATTGACAGTATATCGGTCTCATGGGGACTGTCGTAGTAGGCAACATTGACAGAATATCTTTCGCAACGATTCTGTCGTGTGGATCACCATTGACAGTATATCGGTGTCAATAGTGCTGTCGTGCATAGCACCATTGACAGGACATCGCTCCCAATGGTACTGTCGTGTGGAGCACCATTCACAGTGTATCGGTCTCAATGGTACTGTCGTGTGGAGCTCCATTGACAGGATATCGGTCTCAATGGTACTGTCGTGTAGAGCACCATTGAAAGTATATCGATCTCAATGATACTGTCGTGTGGAGCACCATTGACTGTATATCGGTCTTGTTGGTACTGTTGAGTGGAAAACCATTGACATTATATCGGTCCCAATGGTACTGTCGTGTGGAGCACCTTTAACAGCATATCGGTCTCAATGGTGTTGTCGTATGAAGCACCAGTGACAGTATATCGGTCTCAATGATACTGTCGTGTGGAGAACCATTGACAGTATATCGGTCTCGATGGTACTGTCGTGTGGAGCACCATTGACAGTATTTCGGTCTCAATGGTACTGTCGTGGGGAGCACCATTGCCGGTATATGGGTCTCAATGGTACTGTCGTGTGGAGCACCATTGACAGGATATCGGTCTCTATGATATTATCGTGTGGAGCACCATTGACAGTATATCGGTCTCAATGATGCTGTCGTATTTAGCACCATTGGCAGAATATTGGTCCCAATGGTAGTGTCGTATAGAGCACCATTGACAGTACACCAGTCTCAATGGTACTATCGTGTGAAACACCATTGACGGAACATCGGTCTCAATGGTACTGTCGTATTAGGCTCCATTGACAGTATATCGGTCTTAATGGTACTGTCGTGCCTGACAGTATATCAGGCTCAATGGTACTCGAGTGTGGAGCACCATTGACAGCATATCGGTCTCAATGGTACTGTCATATGGAAAACTATTGACAGTATATCGCTCCCAATGGTACTGTCATGTAGAGCACCATTGACAGTATATCGGTCTCAATGGAACTGTCGTGTGGAGCACCATTGATAGTATATAGGTCTGAATGGTACTGTCGTGTGGAGCATCATTGACAGTATATCGGTCTCAATAGCACTATAGTGTGGAGCACCATTGACAGGATATCGGTCTCAGTGGCAGTGTCGTGTAGAGACCAATTGAGAGTACATCGATCTCAATGATACTGTCGTGTGGAGCACCATTGACAGTACTGTATATCGGTCTCAACGGTGCTAACGTGTGGAGACCCATTGACAGTAAATCGGTCTCATGGGGACTGTCGTATCAAGAATCATTGACAGTATTTCTTTCTCAATGATTCTGTCGTGTGTATCACCATTGACAGTATATCGGTGTCATTAGTGCTGTCGTGCGGAGTACCATTGACAGAACATCGCTCCTAATGGTACTGTCGTATGGAGCACCATTCAGAGTGTATCGGTCTCAATGGTACTGTCGTTTGGATCACCATTGACAGTATATCGGTCTCAATGGAACGGTCGTGTGAAGCACAGTTGACAGTAGATCGGTCTCATTGGTACTGTCGTGTGGAGCACCATTCGGTCTCAATGGTACTGTCATGTGCAGCACTATTGACAGAATATGGGTTTCAAAGGTACTGTCGTGTGGAACACCATTGACAGTATATCGGTCTCAATGATACTGTCGTGTGGATCCCTTTTGACAGTATATCGGCCTCAATGGTACAGTTGTGTGGAGCACCATTGACAGTATATCGGTATCAATATTACTATCGTGTGAAGCACCATTGCCAGTATATCGGTCTCAATGGTACTGTCTTGTGGAGCACCATTGACTGAACATCGGTCTCACGGGTACTGTCGTGTGGAGCACCATTGACAGTATATTGGTATCAACGGTATTGTCGTGTGGAGCACTATCGATAGTATATCGGTATCAATGGTACTGTCGTGTAGAGCTTCAATGACAGCGTATCGGTCTCAATGGTTCTGTCGTGTGGAGCACCATTGACAGTATATTGGTCTGAATGGTGAGCACTATTGACAGTATATCGGTCTCATCGGTGCTGTCGTGTGTAGACCCATTGAGAGTATATCGGTCTCATGGGACTGTCGTATCAAGCATCATTGACAATATATCTTTCTCAATGATTCTGTCGTGTGGATCACCATTAACAGTATATCGGTCTCAATGGTACTGTCATGTGGAGCACCATTGACAGTATATCGGTCTCAATGGTACTGTCGAGTGGAGCACCATTGACAGTATATCGACTTCAATGGTATTGCCGGGCAGAGCCCCATTTCCAGTATATCGGTGTCAATGGTGCTGTCGTGCGGATCACCATTGACAGAACATCGCTCCCAATGGTACTGTCGTGTGGGGCACCATTGACAGTATATTGGTCTCAATGGTGCTGTCGTATGTAGCACCATTGATAGTATATCGGACTCAATGATACTGTCTTGTGAAGAACCATTGACAGTATATCGGTCTCAATGGTGCTGTCGTATGTAGCACCATTGAAATTTTACCGGTTTCAATGATTCTGTCGTGTGGATCACAATAACAGTATATCGGTCTCAATGGTACTGTCATGTGGAGCATCATTGACAGTATATCGGTCTCAATGGTACTGTCGTGTGGAGCACCATTGACATTATATCGGTCCCAATGGACCTGTCGTGTGGAGCCCCATTGACAGTATATCGGTGTCAATGGTGCTGTCGTGCGGAGCACCATTGACAGGACATTGCTCCCAATGGTACTGTCGTGTGGAGCATCATTGACCGTTTATCGGTCTCAATGGTACTGTCGTGTGGAGCACCATTGACATTATATCGGTCTCAATGGTACTGTCGTCTGGAGCACCATTGACACTATATCGGTCCCAATGGTACTGTCGTGTGGAGCACCATTTACAGTATATCGGTCTCAATGGTGCTGTCGTATGTAGCACCATTGATAGTATATCGGTCTCAATGATACTGTCTTGTGGAGAACCATTGACAGTATATCGGTCTCAATGGTACTGTCGTGTGGAGCACCATTTACAGTAATCGGTCTCAATGGTACTGTCGTATGGAGCATCATTGGAAGTATATCGGTCTCAATGGCACTGTCGTATGGAGCACCATTGACATGATTTCGGTCTCAATGGTACTGTCATGTGGAGCACCATTGACAGAACATCGGTCTCAATGGTACTGTTGTATGGAGCACCATTGACAGTAAATCGGTCTCAAGGGTATTTTCGTGCTGAACACCATTGACAGTATATCGGTCTCAATGGTACTGTCGTGTGGAAAACCATTTACATTATATCGGTCCCAATGGTACAGTCGTGTGGAGCACCATTGACAGTGTATCGGTCTCAATGATACTGTCGTGGGGAGCACCGATTGCTAGTATATCGGTCCCAATGGGAATGTCGTGTCAAGCACCATTGACAGAATATCGGTCTCAGCTGTATTGTCTTGTGGAAAACCATTGACATTATATCGGTCCCAATGGTACTGTTGTGCTGAACACCATTGACAGTATATCGGTCTTAATGGTACTGTTGTGTGAAAAACTCTTCACATTATATCGGTCCCAATGGTACTGTCGTGTGGAGCACCATTGACAGTGTATCGGCCTCAGTGGTACTGTCATGAGGAGCACCATTGCCGGTATATCGGTCCCAATGGTACTGTCGTGTGAAGCACCATTGACAGGATATCGGTATCAGCTGTATTGACTTGTGGAAAACCAATGACATTATTTCGGTCCCAATGGTACTGTCATGTGGGTCACCTTTGACAGTATATCGTTCATAATGGTACTGTCGTATGGAACACCATTGACAGGATATCGGTCTCAATAGTACTGTCGTGCGGAGTACCATTGACAGTATATCGGTCTTAATGGTACTGTCGTGAGGAGCACTATTGACATTATATCGGTCCCAATGGTACTGTCGTGTGGAGCACCATTGGCAGTATATCGGTCTCATTGGTGCTGTCGTATGGAGCACCATTGATAGTATGTATATCGGTCTCAATGATACTGTCGTGTGGAGAACCATTGACAGTATATCGGTCTCGATGGTACTGTCGTGTGAAGCCCCATTGACAACATATCGGTCTCAATGGTACTGTCGTGGGGAGCACCATTGCCGGTAAATCGGTCTCAATGGTACTGTCGTGTGGAGCATCATTTACAGTAATCGGTCGCAATGGTACTGTCGTATGGAGCATCATTGAAAGTATATCGGTCTCAATGGCCCTGTCGTGTGGAGCACCATTGACATGATATCGGTCTCAATGGTACTGTCATGTGGAGCACCATTGACAGAACATCGGTCTCAATGGTACTGTTGTATGGAGCAACATTGACAGTATATCGGTCTCAAGGGTACTTTCGTGCTGAACACCATTGACAGTATATCGGTCTTAATGGTACTGTCGTGTGGAAAACCCTTTACATTATATCGGTCCCAATGGTACTGTCGTGTGGAGCACCATTGACAGTTTATTGGTCTGAACTGTACTGTCGAGTGTAGCATCATTTACAGTATATCGGTCTCAATAGCACTGTGGTGTGGAGTATATTATACAGGATTTCGGTCTCATGATGCTGTCGTATGGAGCACCATTGCCGGTATACCGGTCTCAATGGTACTGTCGTGTGGAGCACCATTGCCAGTATATCGCTCTCAATGGTGTTTCTGTGTGGAGCACCATTGACAGAACATCGGTCTCAATGGTAGTGTTGTATGGAGCACCATTGACAGTATATCGGTGGCAATAGTGCTGTCGTGCGGAGCATCATTCACAGTGTATTGGTCTCAATGGTACTGTCGTGTGGAGCACCGTTGACAGTATATCGGTATCTATGGCACTGTCTTGTGGAGCATCATTGACAGTATATCGGTCTCATTAGCACTATCGTGTGGAGCATTATTGACAGGATATCGGTCTCAATGGTATTATCGTGTAGAGCACCATTGACGGTATATCGATCTAAATGATACTGTCGTGTGGAGCACCATTGACAGTATATCGGTCTCAGTGGTATTGTCTTGTGGAGCACCATTGACAGTATATCGGTCTCAATGGTACTGTCGTGTGAAGCACCATTGACAGGATATCGGTCTCAATGGTACTTTCGTGCGGAACACCATTGACAGTGTTTCGGTCTTAATGGTACTGTCGTGTGGAGCACCATTGACCATTTATCGGGTTCAATGGAACTGTCTGTGGAGCACCATTGAATGTATATCGGTCTCAATAGAACTGTTGTGTGGCGTACCATTGACAGTATATCGGTCTTAATGGTACTGTTGTGTGGAGCACCATTGAAAGTATATCGGTCCCAATGGTACCGTCGTATGGAGCACCATTAACAGTATATGTCTCAATGGTGCTGTCGTGTTGAGCACCATTTACAGTATATCGGTCTCAATGGTACTGTCGTATGGAGCATCATTGTCAGTATATCGGTCTCAATGGCATTGTCGTGTGGAGCACCATTGACAGGATATCGGTCTCAATGGTACTGTCGTGTGGAGCACATTTGACGGTATATCTGTCTCAATGGTACTGGCATGTGGAGCACCATTGACAGTATATCGGTCTCAATTTTATTGTCTCTTGAAGCACCATTGTCAGTATATTGGTCCCAATGGCAATGTCGTGTGGAACACCATTGACAGTATATCGGTCTCGATGGTACTGTCGTGTGGAGCACCATTGACAGTATATTGGTCTCAATGGTACTGTCGTGTGGAAAACCATTTACATTATATCGGTCCCAATGGAACTGTCGTGTGGAGCACCCTTGACAGTATATCGGTCATAATGATGCTGTCGTGTGGAGCACTATTGGCAGTATATCGGTCTCAATGGTACTGTCGTATAGAGCACCATTGACAGTATACCAGTCTCAATGGTACTGTCGTGTTGAGCACCATTGACAGGACATCGGTCTCACTGGTACTGTCGTGTGTAACACCATTTACAGTATATCGGTCTCAATGGTACTGTCGTATGGAGCATCATTGACAGTATATCGGTCTCAATAGCACTGTCGTGTGAAGCACCTTTGACAGGATATCGAACTCAATGGTACTGTCGTGTGGAGCACCATTGACAGTATATCCGTTTCAATAGTACTGTCATGTGGAGCACCATTGATAGTTTATCGGTCTCAATGGTATCGTCGTATGGAGCACCATTGGCAGTATATCGGTATCAATGGGACTGTCGTGGGGAGCATCATTGCCAGTATATCGGTCTCAATGGTACTGTCGTGTGGAGCACCATTGACAGGATATCGGTCTCAATGGTACTGTGGTGTGGAGCACCATTGACAGTATATCGGTTTCAATGGTACTGCAGTGATATAACTACCCATGTATTAACTTTTTCATCATTATTATGTTTTTTTTGGCAGATCGCCTCATCACCAATATTCGAGTCAGCATCGTTGTTGACAATGTTCATTATGCCACTAAAGTGGTTATGCTTCATCTTACCATTATTATCCCTCGATAGCGTAAGTAGGTTGAATTCCAGGTAATTGAATGGGGCCTTTGGCCTCATTTTTTCTTCATTTTGAATTTGCATCACATTGAATTTTATTGTTTTCCTCAAATCGTACGTTGTCCCGTCCTCTTCTCTAATTATTGGCCTTTGTTTCTCGACAAACCGGATTTCTGAGTTGGTATCTCACCTTGCTATGTTGCTACACTATCACTAATAAGCAGCATTAGGACTTCTTTGAGCTCAGTGATTCTAGATTGCATTAACGATTAAATAGTACTCGGGATCGACGCTCACGGATTGCTTGTATTCGTTATTTACGTCAATGTAATGTTGATACTTGTTTTTACGAGTCCAGAACAAAACAGAACTGCACGGCGATTGTCTACGGTGGATCAGTCCCCCACTCTCATCGCTCATTCGATTCGTAGCACTGCTACCACCCGTCGTTATTCCAAGCGATGTTGGCCAATTTAAGCATGGTGAGGGCGAGGTGAGGTTATCGCATGGGGTTGGTCCTGAATGAAATGGATTTGAGTTTGCTCTTCATGGTATCCCACCGATAGGAAAAGTATTCTTTGGCATGCTCCAAATCATGCATATTCATTGATAGGTACAGTTATCGATACATTTACTGTGCGAAACAATGAGTCGGAAGACCCCCAAGTAAACTGCTTACATAATGCGAGACAGCAATGCTCAAGAGGAAGGCTATGCGAGCAGAATCAGTGTCCCACTAAATGAAGAGTTATTGGAGGAAGTCAAGTGCTTCAAGTTCTTGGGCTGTATGGTGTTGGGTGCACTGAAAAGTGTACAGAGCAATAGAACGTTGGGTACGGAAGCAAAGAAATGGGTTGTAGGAGGTGTGGATGTCTCATTTGGGTTCTACCGGGCTGAGTCTCCGATGAGGGCGAGAGCAGAAGGAAGAAGAAGGTTGAATTTTTCCAAATGAAATGTTCAAGGGGCAAGGGCGGAGTGACGTTGAGGGATAGGATCAATAACGACGTTGTTCGAATTAGAACGGGGATGGTGAGAAAGCTAGAAGACAGAGTAAATTCATGTGTCCAGAGATGGGTGGTGAAAGGTGTGATGAGAGCGGTGGTGAGTGGGCGCCTGCCTATAGGAAGACCCGTGTTTGAGTGGATTAATGACGTGAAACAGTCGTTAGGCAGGAGAAACTTAAGTGTGATGGTAACGAGATAGCGTGCATTGCATTGTCGGGAATGAAGATGGTTGTGAATAGACAAGTTTGACGCTGCCCTTACGGGCTTTCCCACCCTAGGCATCTCATGGAGAACCGGGATGCACGTGAATGGGGAGGGCCCTACTGTTAATCGGCCCTGATCTCGGACCTATTTCCAGGACCGAATTGTGTTTTTGTGTGGTAAAGGACTCAGATTGTTTGTGTGTCAGTGCATGAGAGTATTGTGAGGTGCACCTTGCCATCGGCCACCCACCTTTGTGGAGGGTTTCGGTTATGTGTGTGTCTGTATCTGCTGACAGCCCCAATACTTTTAGAAGCTGGCGTTGCATATGACTACCGTACCAGCAAATCTTGGATTACCCGTAAGAAATGTGACGATTGTTTCTTCATTTATGATAAACTCATTTCGTTTACAGATGCACATCAGAATTGCATTAGGGTATCCAACTCTTGTGTTCAATATAGAAGTACGGGGAAGCGGTAAAGTAAGAAACCCCAGTGTGAGATCATGTGTTCGTTTGTGTGAAACTGGTGACGCATATGAATTACTTATTACGTTCAAACAATCTACGTTTAAAAATGAGCGATATTTGCTAAATGATATAGGAAGATAGTGGCCACGAATTAAAAAAGAACTAGGTGTAAGTGACATAAAGAACCAGGTGGAGAGCTTCTTATGTAAAACGCATAAATCCATTAATAAATAACATACATAAGCATAAATACTATTTGTAACAAAATACGTAATTCATGGTTAAAATAGGTTAGGTTATGTTTGGGTGGGTACGAATAATATACAGGTGAAAGTGATGTAAAATTTGTGTCAAATTCAAAAATAAAATGAATTACCTGTAACATTCAAACAAAT
>SDVV010005570.1:0-19106 GCA_016164225.1 Gammarus roeselii | reverse complement strand
GGCATGGGGCTCAGCTCAGGTTGAGGGCAGAGGCCGTTGGAGTTCAAGCAGAGACCATAGGGAGCTACGGTGGGGGCTGAGTCCACAGGGAGCACAGGTGGGGGGAGGCAGAGGCCATAGGGAGCTCAGGTATGGGGCAGAGGTCAATGAGAGCTTGAGCAGAGGCCGTAGGGAGCTCAGGTGGGGGGCAAAGGTAATTTCTCTGACTTGATAGTTGCAACAAATGGTTGCGGAGCGCATCACTTTCTCGTTTCTAGGCCAATAACTGCAGTCCCGAGTAAGCAGTCTGTCCCGCACCCATCGTATTCTCAATAGACAAATCTTTCAGAAAGATTGATAGATTCTCTTGGTATTCCAACTGCAATCAAATTGTTCAGCGATTCGTGGCTCCCTTCAAAGATTTTTTTTCGTATTGTTCGGTGCACTTCCCGATTAGGGGTGGCAACTTGCTCGAAAAATGCATAAAATGCCATCAAGGATGTTGCTAAGCTACTAAATTGTCGTTTAAAATGCATCAATTTGCACATGCTTCAATTTCTTATTGTTTCCCCAAGTCTTATTTGCATACCTCGACAGCAAACCACATGGAAACTGAGGGCAAGTTTAGGGAACTCAAAGTGTGAAAAATGAAACAGTTTTAGGTGCAAGGCGGAACCTGATAAGCCATGCTTATTGCGACCAAAATCAGCCGCAATTATGGTTTTAAAGGCAAAGTTCCGTGAAAAGGATTTTTTGCAGATTAAAGAGGTTTCAAAACTGTTTTCCAAATCCCGAAAATTTAGCATGTATACGTGGTGCATGAAAATATTAGTTATTCTCTTTGTATTTTGTTTGATTTGCTGGGAATGTTTAGCACGTAAATGGAATATTTTTACCAGCATCTCACATTCATGCCATTAACAATTATTTCATGGTCAATCCAATCAAAATATGGCACACATTTATTGTAATACGAGTGCTTGAGAATCGACAAACAAACTTCTTAATTAATTCCCCCTATGGGATTTAGACGAAATAAAATTTCCGTCTATGCAATATAATAGTCTCCGTTTTTTGTGATTGTTTAACCGTTATTGCATTATCATTTCCCGTTGGACCGTCGCAAGGAAACTTTCTCCGATTGTGATGGCAAGGGTGCGTGAACTTTGATAAATGGCAAACAAGCAAGACGAGCCTATGCTCGTGAATCCTGTAACAATAAATAATAACAATTGAGCATCCAGAGAGAAATTGTGTGCCCATAAAAAAATCTTGTCCATCAATGAAAAATACTTTATTGACATAATAAATTTTCACATGGCGAGCGACGACTTCGCGTTGGGGCTCCGGTTTAGCGCGGAAGCGGCTACTGCTCCTGCTACGTTAACCCTACTCAGATTCTACGCTAAACCTTCTCGGTATCTACGTTAAGCCTCTGCATCTACGTTAAACCTACTCTGTATCTACGTTAAACCTACTCTGTATCTACGTTAAACCTACTCTGTATCTACGTTAAACATACTCTGTATCTACGTTAAACCTACTCGGTATCTACGTTAAACCTACTCTGAATCTACGTTAAACCTACTCTGAATCTACGCTAATCCTACTCTGTATCTACGTTGAACCTATTCGGTATCTACTAATACCTATTCGGTATTTACATTGAACCTACTCTATATCTACGTTAGATCTACTTTGTATTTACAGTAAATCTACTCTAACTACGGTAAACCTACTCTGTTACTACGGTAAACCTACTCTGAAACTACGGTAAGCCAACTCGCCGCCACTCTTCAATTGCCCTACGGGGAGTCAGCATTAACTTCGCGTTGGGACTCCGGTGGAAAACAAAATCAAACTACTCCCACTACTCAAATCAAATCGACTTGGACTGTGTGGCGGTCTAGGTCGTGATGCGTTGCTGTCGGAGCTGACTTTGTCCGTGTAGCCGTAAACCTTGTACTAGTCTCGACGATGCTACCTGTACGCACAAGCGTGCGTACATATTACTCATGAAGTTCTAAATGATTGGAAGCGGAAGTCCGTTTCGTCTAAGCGTTTTTCTTTTGCTCACCAGCGTGCGTCTGACATTGCTAATTTTTTTTTTTAAATCCAACTTTAAAAGCGTTGTCTTTTTTTTCTCGCACACTGAGGCGTGCGAGCCTACTGGAATCCATGATCATTGGATTGGATCATGATCATTGGAACTCCGGTGGAACATGGAAGCACTACTACTACTACTACTACTACTACTAGTGAACCTCTTTATGCACTACTACCATAGCAGATTTAAAGAAAGCTTACATTATGGTACCAAAGCTTAGAAACGTTTGGCCTGAAGACAGGTTATATAGGTATTCAGGGAGGTCAAAACGAAAGTTGAGAAGCAGTGTATGTGTAACAGAGTTTTAAAGGTGGTATTAGGTTGCCCTAAAGTTCAATATTCAGTACCTACCTATTCAACATTGTGCTTGATAAGCAGACCAGGAATATCATAATGACATAAATACAGAGTATATTTATCGATGCGAAAATATGTTAGATTGGAGCACAAAAACATTCATTTGGTGAACAGCTTTTGATACCTGGGTTCAGCAGTAGCATCGTACAGTCGAGAAGAAAATGAAAAAAGCAGAAATGGGACTGAAGTACAATGTGATAATAGATTAAACTTGTGGGGAAGTGTTCCGGACTGAACCACGACTAGAAGAAATTCTGTCACTCCGGTGAGACACTTTGCTCTTTTCATTGGAGAAAGAGCAGACCGTCGAGGTTTGGCGTCATGTGGGCAATGTGGCAAGAGGCCGTGCGCTAGTGAACACATTGCTACACTACATAACTAGCAATTCTGTCGGATATAGACAAGATACAGACACTAGGCCGAAATCCCCCAGCAAAGGGGTGGCCGACGGCAAAGCGCATTTCATACTCTCAAACACTCACACACCATAGCCCTTTTGCGCACAAGGGTCCGGCCGAGAAACCCCGCAACACACCCTCCGGGTCATGAGTGCGGTTCGGGGTCAGGGCCCAACAGTTTGACTGGTTTACCCCTGCCGCGTCATGATGACTGCCCCCCTCCCCCCTCCCCCCCGCCCACGACTATCACGTCTCTCATCGATATGCCTAGAGCGGGAACGCACATCAGGGCAGCGTCAAAACTCATCAGCTCACAATTTCCTACGAATGTATTACCTCAGGCCAGCGCCTGATTAGTTTTGCTGACGATGAGTTTATGGCCGAAATGGTGAAAACACCTATCAAAGATAGCAATCGCTTCGGTCTACCTGTTTGTGCAAGCAACTTTCATAACACGAACATTGCACCACTTGAAACTAGCGACCATAACAGTATCCGGTTAACGATAGTGCTCGATTTGAAAACGTCAGTAAACTATGATAATGTCCCTAATTGTAGATAATCTCTCTATCTAACGGTAAAGGTTTACGGCAGTCAAACGCGTCAGCGAATGTATCTCGGGTGACGTCAATCGACGATTAAGCTATGTTTCAGGTACTATCGGTTACAGAGATAGAGACATTTTTATTTTTGCGTTTTGTTTACGACATCAATGCACCGAGACTTTATGTTATATAGTATGTGTTTGCACATTTGCATTTCCTCCAGACGTTTGGCTGTAAACATACAACCATAAAAACTTACCTAATTACATACAATTTGATTTATATGAAGTCTAAATAAAAGACATAATTAAAAATAACGTCTCTATCTTTGTAACCGCTAGTACATACAGTTTAGAGTATTAAACTTGATCATATCCGTCGAAATAAAAATGACGATCACCAGTCAATCAGTCTAAGTACTGAAAGAAGATTTAAGCTAAGAAGAACTACGCCGTCTTCCGTCGCAAAAGAAAGAAAACCACTCATGTCAAAAGACACACAGATGTCGATGTAGCAAATAACGAATTTAAAAACATCAGAAGAGTTCTGAAGAAGATCATTAAACGTGATGAAATAAAGACTGTGAAAATAAAATTGCGAACGTCAAAACTAATCCTAATCAATTTTTTAGCTGTATATCAAGCAACAAATGCAAGATCTGTGATATGTCTTCTTGAAAACGATCGTAGAGAGCTACATTACACTACAATGTAATGTAAATGTGTTCAACATACAGTATTCATGTGAAAGCCACACTTTTACTACGTGATTAAGACATGCTTCCTATAAGCTAACGCTTTACTAATACACTTTCTATGAGGTAGTCATAGCGTAGCAAACAAAAGGCTCCCCCCGGGGAAACGCTTTGCCCTTTATATTGCGTTATGTATAATTAGTAATGATCGTTTGATATATGTTGAATTTTGTATTGTTTTTGGAATTTTGAATAGTTATTTCATACAGTTATAGGAAATTTTAGGATAGTTTAGGTTTGCATCTTCCATGTAGCACAATTTTTCTGGCATAATTGGTCGGTTATTGCATCATTTTGGTATTTTTATATGTATATATGACATTCTGTTACAATTAAGCCGTGGTTACTTTAGTTAAAGATATGTTAATTTAACCTTGTTTTGGACCGAGTTGGATAGTATTTTTATTGGATTTTGTTTATACTTTAGTGTGTTCGTGTAGAAGTATTCCACACCATTTATTTTAGGTTTCAGCGTATGTTGCTCGCATGTCCTGATTTCTTATTCACGTCAGTTGTTGGGTTGGTTACATGCTTTTTTTCTCGTTTGTCACGGTTTTTAATGTGTGTTTTGGGTATGGTCGAGAATTTATCTTCATGCGTTGTTATAACTCGAGAGTTTAGTATGTGTCTTTCAGTTTTGTATGATCTCTGCACAGTTTACATTTTCGATGCAAGGCATTGGGTATTTTATGCAATATCGGAATATTGGGATATATTAGGTTTGTTTCTGCAATGTAGAACATTATTTCAGATATAAAATAGTAACAAGTTCTATATTTTTAGTGTTTTACAAATCTTCTTACATCCTGGTACAATGTTTGAAGTGGTTATTATAGATATTGAAGATCCCATTTGTTACAAGCTCAGTCTTGCTCTTAGGTTAATGTATGTTTTTTGTAGGACCATTCTTCAATATTTGAGAGGAGTTAGAGGTGTCCCATTGGCAAAAGCTCGTTGCGTTTATTCGTATCTGTATAAGTATACCGATTTTCTATGATGGATGCCCTTAGTGTATTACATTTTTTAATGTGAATTAGAGCAGAGAAGAGCATCTTATTTGGCTAATTTTATAGTTGTTGTTGTTGTTGTATGATTTTTTCCACGATAATCATAGGAATGTAGGTTTAAGAGATGTTAGTTCGTACTACATCTGTGTGGAATTTTGTTATTGAGCCCTGGCAAGTGTATAGAGTAGGTTTTAGAAGATGATTTACTGGATGGTGGGGGTCCTGGTGTAGAGGTGGTTTACACTCTTTGGTTGTCATTTGGAATTCATCCATGTTAAACGTGAATTTTGTAAGTTCTTGTGGACGTCAATCTTAAGTTCCATGTTTTTTTAGAGAGGTTATGCGACAAGCTGCCCATCGTTATAGTGATTTACTTAGGTCATCAGTGAACAGGAGCCGAATTTTTTATGACCACACTCTTTGAGACAGATGTCAGGCTCATTCTTAACCACTGTTCCTGTGTATAGTTTCTTGGTTATGTTAAGGATGTTGTTTTGCTCGACGTTGTCCAGAGATGATGGACTAAACAGATGCTTGGTACGTCTGAGGTACTGTATCATGACTGGGTGTTGCCTGTAAATTTGTTATATGTCAGTGGTAGATTGCTGAGAAGTGACCTAGTAGAGCATTGTAGAGTTCGTTGTTATGACACAGTGGACTTTGATTTTCTCCTACTAGAGGCATAGCATCAGTTAGGTCTAGGAATTTGCTATAGATTTGAACAGGTATCGTTGTAAAAATAACATTTTTCGCATTACCTCAGTGTTAAATGTCAGATATTTCGGTATCGCTGTTATGTATGTATATGATTTTTTCATGAACCAGATCACTCTAGGAGTAAATGTGCAGGATTATTGTTATTTATTACAAGATCGGCAGTGTACATCGGCATCATGTATTGATTGACCATACGCCTTCCTAATTGGTGTAGAATTTATCCACTGGGGTAAGGCAGGATACACCGTATATAATAGTAAATCAATGTTGCTTAGACCATAGAAGAGAAACTTACTTAGCCATTTTTATTGCAGTTATACGTTTTTGAATGGTTTTCATAGGAATATATCTGTATTAGATATAAATTTGCCTAATTTCATAGAATATTGGGTATAAAATACACTAAATTGGATGCAACGATCTAAAATATTGGTATGTTTTTCCTCTCGACACCGGATTTGGGTCAGGTTCCATGTCGTCTTAGAGAGCTAATCTATCGGATTTGTGTAGAGTGTTGGTGTTAAAATTCTTCAATAATGTAATATACATCTCAAATATGTTATTGCTCGCATGTCTTTTCTAGATGCTTATTCCCGCATGTCTTACTTATATGAATGTTTGTGGTACGTTTACAGTTGTTCACTTAGAAGTTATTGATTAATTCAGGCTTTGTTATGAGATTGCGCTCCAATTCAGAATTTCTCAGTTGTTTGCGCGTTCACAATATCCACTGCAGCATTTTTCACTAACGTTTGTGATGATAGCCGTAAACCCTAACTCATCCTAACCTTTTTCCCCGCTTTCATTCTTTTGTCATGTATTTCTTCATTGATTTAAGCTTTATTCATATCAAATCTGTCCACTTGACTCTGTAGTTTTTACCAATCCTTACCTGTTTATGTATCTACATATAAATAAATTTTCACTTTGCTTGTTACAAGTTCAGTTATATCGACTAAATTCAAGTATTGTTAGGTGATCACTTGTTAGTAGACTGTAGAACTAGTGATCACCTAACATTTTGATATTTTTGATCTATCATCTGCAAGTGTGATATACCATTCCAATTTTGATCTAGCAATTTCCATCCATTATCATCCATTTTCATATGCAAATTACATCCTTTGTTTTGATAGTAATACTTTTTTTTCATACGATTCTTGATTTTTACATGTTATTCACACCCATGAACACCTAACCTAACCTAACTTTATGTATGGTATTCAGTGATTGTTATATACATATGAAGCCCCCCAAAAAACTCTAAATATCACTTTAACATGCATGATATTTATTTCGTTGTCACTCTCAACCCATATTTGTTAGCAGAGAGGGCCCATTTTCAAACGTAGATGGTTTGAATGTTACAGGTATTTCATATTATTTTTGATTTGACACAATTCTACATCACTTTAACATGTTTTTCACACCCATCATAACCTAACATAACCTTATGTGTGGTATTCAGTCATTAATATATATGCATATGAACCTCTCCAGACGACTCTACATATCATTTTAACATACATGTTATTTATTTCGTTGTCCCTCTCGACCCATATTAGGTAGCAGAGACGCCCCATTTTCAAACTTGAATGGATTGAATGCTACAGGTAATTCAAATTTGTATTCAGTTTCGTACAAACGGACACATGGTCTCACAATATGTTTTTCTTATTTTACTTCTATATCTCTACTTGGCTCTACAACCTTTGACGACTTGCATCTCTGATTTGTTTTTGTTTTCTCATATAATATTCATATTCTTGACGATGACTTCGTCCAAGATCTGATCGGACTCTGATTTCCTTCCTACCAATCTGTAAATCTTCTAGATCATTCACCTCGAAATGGGTTTACGGCCTTATTTCACGCATTGAAACATATTCTTCTACTGATTTCGACAATTTGATGTTACCTCCAACTGACACGATGTTTGCAATTCTTTGCTTTACCTATGAGCTTAGGATGATATAATCATTTCATTGAAGCGTTACATAGTCTTATTAGTATTTATTGACTTTATTTACAGACCTTACTGGCATCATCAAAGACATCTTCCTCATTTTTTTATTTCTAACAGCATGGTTTGTGCATCCAATTATACCCTTTGTCACTATATTTCAGTTTCCTCTCAAAAATGTTCAGATACTCTATCATAGCTTTGATGCGAATACCGAAGGGTGTTCCGTTCCCGTAAGTCCACAAATGTATTGCTTCTTCTTCTTGAACCTTAACTATTCGAAACTTCTCCAATTCAAAGTCATTATAATCTTCATAATCGATTTTTTTTTCATACGGTCCAGATTTTATTTTGTTCGTAGGTATAATTCGTTTTCACTACATCAGTTTCACTACATCAAGTTATATAGCTAGCTGCATATCGAGAATGGAGTCAGTGTTACGTTGAGATCAATTGGAGACATACGTTTCGTCATTGAATAAACAAAAATGAATATTCGCATCTCGAAATTTATTTACAAGTGTTGAAGAAGAAATCTCCAAAGATGATATGAGTCGGGTCGAACAAATATTGACTAGTGTTGAAAATATATGGATGCAGGAAAAAGGAAGTCGGCTTTGGGTAACTGATGTCGACGCATTACAGTCGTATGTAACAAACAATAGGGGAACTAAGAAAGCAAATATTGAAATTGGTATGATCCAAGGGAAAATCATCATCATGACTGTAATAAAGCTGAAGTAGTGGAAAACAAATGATACCTAAGAACTAAAGAAAATGTGGATCGTATGCAAAAAAAACAATGATGAAGTTCAGAATGACTTTGAATTGGAGAAGTTTTGAATAGTTAAGGTTCAAGAAGAAGCAGCAATACATTTATGGACTTACGGGAACGGAACACTCTTCGGTATTCGCATCAAAGCTATGATAGCGTATATGAAATTTTTTGAGAGGAAACTGAAATATAATGACACAAGGTATAATTGGATGTACCAACCATGCTGTTTCAAATAATGAAACGAGGAAGATGTCATTGATGATGCCAGAAAGGCCTGTAAATAATGCCAATTAATACAAATAAAACTATTTAAAGCCTCAATGAATTGTTACATTATCCTGAACTCAAAGGTAAAGCAAAGAATTGCAAACATTGTGTCCGTCGGAGGTAACATTGAATTGTCGAAATCAGTAGAATAATATATTTCAAGGCGTGAAATAATGCCATAAACCCATCTCGAGGTAAATTATCTAGGAGTTTTACAGATTGGTAGGATATAACTCAGAGTCCGATCAGATCTTGAAACGAAGTCATCGTCAAGAGTATGAAAATTATAGGAAATGAAAGGAAAATAAGAGATGCAAGTCGTCAAAGGTTGTAGAGCCAAGTGGATATATTGAAGTATAATAAGAAAAACATAGTTTGAGACCATGTGTCCGTTTGAATGAGGCTGAACACAAATTTGAAATACTTGTAGCATTCAATCCATCCAAGTTTTAAAATGGGGCCTCTCTGCAAACTAATTTGGGTCGAGAGTGACAACGAAATAAGTAACATGTGGGTTAAAGTGATATTTAGAGTCGTCGGGAGGGGTTCATAACTATATATCAATGACAGAATACCATATATAAGGTTAGGTTAGGCTATGATGGGTGTGAATAACATTTTAAAGTGACGTAGAATTGTGTCAAATCAAAAATAATATGAAATACCTGTAACATTCAAACCATCCAAGTTTGAAAATGAGTCCTCTCTGCTAACAAATATGGGTTGAGTGACAACTAACTAAATAAAATATATGTTGAAGTGATATTTAGAGTCGTTTTGAGGGCTTCACATCTATATAACAATGACTGAATACCATACATAAAGTTAGGTCAGGTTAGGTTCATATGGGTGTGAATAACATGTATAAATCAAGAATCGTATGAAAAAGGGTATAACAATAAAACAAATGGTGTAATTTGCATATGAAAATGGATGAAAATTGCTAGATCAAAATTGAAAGTGTATATCAAAACTGCGAGTGATAGGTCAAAGAAGTAAGGTCAGGTGGGGAGGTTGGATGTGAATATATTAGCAATCGATGAAAAAGTATCATATATATGCACGAAAAGTCGATCGATTATGCATAATTTTTGGTCAAAAAAGGTTGGGTTAGGTTAGGATGATTAGTTCTTTTCACCTAACATGACGTGAAGCTTGTAACAAAAAGCAAGGGACTTTGTTCTAATGGAAGAATCATAGATCAAAGGTAAAATGATACAGATGTTAACCGACCCTGTACATGCATACAAATGTGTGTATGTGTCTACATTGTGCGGGTATTAACCCCTGCCTACGCCGTCACTATATGTACGTGTTCGGCCCGGAATATGCGTACAAAGCGTGTATGTGTGTGCCTGGTGTGTGAATTAAAAAAAAAAAGTAAATAGAGCCGTGTGGAGAGATTTGACAAGTACATCGCACAAAATAATGACTAAATATCAAACATAACCATCAAACTTAAATGAAAACATATAATTATTTGTTAAGTTGGTTAGGATGACTAGATCTTTGAACCTAGTATCGTGTGATACTGTTCCATATTAAAGAAGTGTAACAAATTGAGGTGCATTAGTTCGCTTGTATCCAACCTGCTGAGTCTCATCCAAACATGCAACAAAGATATCGCTAAAAAAAAATGTAATCTAAATATATGCAAACGGACACTTGCTGGATCAAATTAGAGAAATGTATTCAAACTGCTTTTGATATGTTGAATATACAGCCCAAGTGGAGAGTTTCATACATATCAATATCATACACTTGTGTCAAACATGAATAAAAATACATAACTATTGGTTGGGATGAGTTAGGTTAGGTTGCCTAGGTATTAATGTATTTGGCAGTGTATGTTAACCCTATTTGCATTCCTTGATATTTGACTTATGTTGTCGCACATTTATATATATTCTGCTAATCATGTACCTTAGGCATGATTTATATCCTAGATCTTCTTGACTGCGGACCTTACATCACAGATCTGTAAAAGATATGTTTGAGTGGATTTATTCAATATTCGGTATAATAGAAGAAAATGGTAGGAGCAACACATCCAACATTACAAAAAAAAATCTTATTTCGACAGTAAACCATACATATAACTTTATAACGATTTCACACCCTTAACAATCACTGACATATGAGGTAGGCTTACATAAGCGTTTTGAATTCTACAGTTTACCAACGTGTGATCACCTAACATTACTTTAAACTTGTCGATATTACTGGACTTGTAACAAGCAAAGAGAAAAATATATTTATACGTAGATACATAAACCGGTAAAGATTGGTAAAAACTACAGAGTCAAGTGGATAGATATGATATGAATAAAGCTTAAATCAACTAAGAAATACATGACAAAAGTATGAAAACGGTGGAAAAATATAATCCTTGGTTAGATTTGGTTAGGATGAGTTCGGTTTACGGTCATCATCACAAACCTTTAGTGAAAAATGCTACAGTGGATATTGTGAACGCACAAATGAGTCAGATATTCTGAATTGGAACGCAATCTCATAACAAAGCTTGAATCAATCAAAAACTTCTAAGTGAACAAATGTAATCGTATCACAAACATTTGTATAAGTAAGACATGCGGTAATAAGCATCTAGTAAATACATGCGAGCGGATAACAAAATTGAGATAAATATTAAATTGTTGAAGAACTTTAACACCAACACTCCTCACAAATCCGATAGATTAGCTCTCCAAGACGGCATGGAACCGGACCCAAATCCAGTGTCGAGAAGAAAAACATACCAATATTTTAGATCGTTGCATCCAATTAAGTGTATTTTATACCCAATATTATGTGAAATTAGGCGAATTTATTCCTAATACCGATATGTTCCTATGATAACCGTTCCAAACCGTATAGCAGCAATAAAATTGGCTAAGTAAGTTTCTCTACTGTGATCTAAGCAACATTTAGTAACTATTATAAACGGTGTATCCTGCCGTTTATCCTACGCCAATATGGAAGGCGTATGGTCAATCAATATATGATGCCGATGTACACTGCCGATCTTGAAATAAAGAGGTATGATCCTGCACATTAACGCCTAAGGGGATCTGGTTTAGGAAAAAATCATATTCTAACATAACAGGCATACCAAAATATCTCAAATTTAACACTGAGTTGATGAGAATAATGCTATTTCTACAACGATTACTGTTCAAATCTATAACAAATTCCTAGACCTAACTGATGCTATGTCTCTAGTAGGAGAAAATCAAAGCCCACTGTGTCATAACAAGAAACTCTACAATGCTTCACTAGGTCACTTCTCAGCAAACTACCACTGATATATAACAAATTTAGAGGCTACACCCAGCCATGATACAATACCTCAGACGTACCATGCATCTGTTTAGTCCCTCATCTCTGAACAACATCGAGCAAAGTAACATCCTGGACATAACCAAGAATCAATACACATGTACAGTGGTTAAGAATGGGCCTGACATGAGTCTCAAAGAGTGTGGTCATGAAATAGTTGGGCTTCTGTTCACTGATCACCTAAGTAAATCACTACAACGATAAGCAGATTGTCACATAACCTCTCTAACAAACCTATGGAACTTAAGACTGACGTTCACAAGAACTTACAAAATTCACGTTGAACATGGATGAACTCCAAATGACAACCAAAGAGTGTAAACCACCTCTACACCAGGACCGCCACCATCCAGTAAATCATCTTCTTAAACGTTACACCATACACTTGCTAGGGTTAAATGACGAAATTTCACAAAGATGCAGTACGGACTTACCCCTCTTAAACATACATTCCTATGATTATCGGGGAAAAAATCATACAATAACAACAAAAACAACAATTATAAAAACAGCCAAATAAGATGCTCTACTATGCTCTAATTCAGATTTAAAAATGTAATACACTAAGGGTATCCATCATAGTAGATCGGTCGACTCACACAAATAGGAATCAACACAACGAGCTATTGCCAATGGGACACCTCCAACTAAAACTTAAATATTGAGAAATGGTCCTACAATAATTATACAATAACCTAACAGCAAGACCGAATTTGTAACAAATGGGATATTCTATGTCTATAATAACCACTTCAAACATCGTGCCAGGATGTAAGAAAATATATAAAACACTAAAATTAAACAACTTGCAACTAAATCATACCTGAAATAATTTTCTACATTGTAGATACAAACGTAATATATCCTAATGTTCCGATATTGTATAAAATACCCAATACCTTGCATCAAAGATGTAAACTGTACAGAAAGCGTAGAAAACTGGAAGACACACACTAAACTCTCGAGTTATAAAAACGCAAGAAGATCAATTCTCTTCCATACCCAAACCATACATTAAAAACCGTGACGAACGAGAAAAATAGCATGTAACCAACCAAACAACTGACGTGAATATGGTATCAGGACATGCGAGCAACATACGCTGTAACCTATGGTAAATAGTGTGAATACTTCTACATGAACACGCTATAGTATATACAAAATCTGATTAAAATACTCTCCAACTCAGTCCAAAAAAGGTTAAATTAACATTTCTTTTTTAAAAAGTATCCACGGCTTAACCGGAACAGAATGCCATAAATACAAATAAAATACCAAAATGATGCAATGACCGATTAATTAGGCCAGAAAAATTTGTGCTACATGGAAGATGCACACCTAAAATATCCGAAAAAGCCCTATAACTGTGTGAGATAACTATTCAAATTCCAAAACAATACAAAATTGAACATATATCAAACGATCATTACTAAGTATACATAACACAATATAATAACTTACAATAAATACAAATCTTCCAGGTACTCTCGCTATTGAAACATCGCGTCAATGGAACACCGATATATCTGATCAAAACTGGATAATGCGTTATGAGGAAGATAGATTCTCGTAACGAAGCTGCTGCATCAACCCAAAATATAAACATCAACTTGCCAACTACCAAACTAATGAACTACACTATTCTTATAGATATTAAATGCATATGAAATAAACGTCTGAAAAATACACAGAACATTGCCTAAAATTCAATATCAGGCTGGTGCCACATCAAACTACTTCCGAATGAGTCAATTAAACCCCAACTAGATAAGAATACAAACACATATGCACAGGAAACTATTTAGAATTATAATCCAGACATAAATATATAACGAAACATTCACTCATTACATGGAAATAATGACAAATCAGTCATGGGAAGAATACAGTTCAAATAACCGGTAGGAGCAAACTCATCTGATTTGCCAAAGCGCATCCAATATTTGAGTAGGGTATCCCTACACCACACCCATCCAGAAACTTGTTATAACACTATCCCTATCACAACCAAATAAATATATATAATGAGCAAGTGAAAGGAGCCAAGCGTACCTCAATACAACCACCTAAAGAAGAAAAAAACTATATATAAATACAATAATCATCAAAATACAATACAATGGAAAATATTCACAACATAAACCTCGCCAATGTATATCCGAACGCTGTCCGTCCGCCCATCTGTTCATCCGTTCGTCGGTCCGTTCGTCCGTCCGTCCGTCCGTCCATCCGAATGAGTCACCCGTTAGCGGTCTGCCTGACTCCGGTAGTCCGTGAAAATACAGTATAGGGCGCAATTTCCCTAGACTGAAAAATAACTCTATTTATTCCTACATAATTCCTTCGCATTTGCGTTTACGGCGACATTATTGCTACTTTTAGGCTTCATTTGTCGCTGAAGCGAGACATACATAGCATTGTTCGGAAATTTCGACCTTCCGACCGAAAAGTATTGGATCAACCATATTATATCGTGTATGGTTAGCGCTCTTTCAATCTTCTCTCTATTGTTTGCACTAGCTTGGTAGAGAAATCGCTAGCGTGCATATTTAATACGAAGTATAAAATGCCTTGCAAATTCGTAGTGGCAACGACGTTTTTATATTCGTCAAGCAGCAGAGCTGCACCCAATCCCACTTGCTGACTGCTTTCGCAGCCCTGCCAGACGTAGCCCACAGATGCATACCTACAACCAGGTGTTGCAAGGGAGAAAAACGAGAAGTTGTGAAAGATTTCCTAAAAACTGGAAACTATTCATTACTTGTAAGCTAGTGGGAATAAAATTCTATCAAATTTGACATAATAACTAACATGGACATGTGTTTCAAATCAGGAAATTAAAAAATATGATGTGATCCTGCCTATTAACTCCTCTGTACATTTGAACTTTGAGCAATGCCAAGAGATAATAAAACCGACCCCATCACGTTACCAGTGATTTTGTCCAGGTGAAGATTACCTTTGCGTTAGCCTCTAAACGTCACCATTCCATGTAGCAAAATTATTTAACCTATGGCCACTGTGCGCGCTGTGGTGTAAAAATATCCTCCTTTCTATATGTATAACAGTTGGTTGAAACTAGTCGTGCTGTCCTTAAGAATTACAGTATTAATATGAGTGTTAATTGTTTCATTATCCTGTCCGCACTACTGGGATACAGGGGGTTCTACGTTATTATCTTTTAATATAAGCACTCTCATAATACATTGCTAAAACATTAAGCGTCCTCTGGTGGTCGAGCAGCGCAAATGAAGGACGCTTTTGCTATCACTCCATTAAAATCCAAATATGAGTCCAAATGCTGTCTGTCGTGCATTTAAAGGTCCTTATGATGTCTGTCACGCATTTACAAGTCCTAATGCTGTCTGTCGTGCTTTTAAAAGTCCTTATGATGTCTGTCACGCAGTTACAAGTCCTAATGCTGTCTGTCGTGCATTTGAAAGTCCTTATGATGTCTGTCACGCAGTTACAAGTCCTAATGCTGTTTGCCGCGCATTTAAAAGTCCTTATAATGTCTGTCACACAGTTACAAGTCCTAATACTGTCTGTCGCGCATATAAAAGTCCTTATGATGTCTGTCACTCAGTTACAAGTCTTGATGATGTCTATCACGCATTTATAGGTGGAAAAGAGCGATCATGAAGCATCACAATTCTCTATCCGCGGGTCGTGTCACTGAAGATGATCAGGATAGACTCCTTGAAATAGAACCCCGTCACGTGCACGCTGAGTGTTGCTGTGTTGTCTACGCCAGCATTTGCTAGACTAGGACGAAACATTTAAACACACCAGCCCACCTCCCCCCCATTGTAACCTTCAGTCATTCCCGTTCAGTGTCATCCTCATCACTAACGTCAGTATCCCAGTGTCTTTCCCAGCGTCAGGTGTGAAATGTCCCAGCACCCGCTGTGTCTTCGTCCCAGCCGGCGTGGAAGGTATCCCAGCTACAAGTGTATCTTTCTGCCACCCGGTGTACCAATAATTCTCCAGCCCTGCTGTGTCTACGACCTAAGAGACCAGACAGAGAATGTGTTCTTTAATATATGTTTACCAAACACTCCGTGTGTCTTTCTCACCCCCCGAAATAATGTGTTATTATGTGGTTGCAACAGGGTTATAAAGAACTTTTTTTGTATTACACAAGACACTTTTTTTCAGCTCATAAATACCGAATAAACCATACTATTTAGTTTAATGGAACACGGTTTACATTGTTTTAGATTTGATTTTAATAGGTTTTAATGCGGTTTAATGTCTATACATGATTCGCCGTTTTTTTTAACATTTTAAAAAACATATGAGAAAAATAAGCAAGAATTGTATAAATCAAAATTCAAACTTGCAGAATGTTCTAAATAACAGTCATGTTTTTCTTACCTTGCCAAGGGCAGGTATGAGAGAACATATACATGTTGTTGAACAAGAAATGCAACATAGGCCAGGTGTAGAGAGAATATCTGTACTGCAATAATCTAGTCACATGTACTATTGACGCCACAAGTAGGATTGTTTTGCTTTTGTTCTCGATATCACTGCCTGGAAATTGTACTTGTTTAGGCATGTATATGAATATAACTGTTTCCTCAAGGTCTTTAAAAAACAACCACATGTGTATCCATACCCAAAAATATACAATCAACATGTAGGGATATCGAAAACAAAATACGAAGAAAAATCCCACTTTCAAAGGGTGTCTAATATGATAGCATCTTCCCACGCCTTTAGACGGCATCTCGTCATAGCCTGCGCTTGGGAAACGAGGACTGGGCCTAACGTCGCTCGCTGCCACTTGTTACGCTTCATAACTTTATTGGCCGCCAACACGCGCTATTTTGCATTAGAACTTATAAGCTGACCGGCATTAGTTAACTCACACTCGTCACAGTCGATATTTGTACGGAAACTGGCGGAATGGGCGGTCTCTTGAAATGTTTCACCTACTCTGCACGTGTTGCACAGTATGGGAGCTGCACGGTATGGGTGCTGCACGGTATGGGTGCTACACGGTAAGGGTGCTGCACGGTATGGGTGCTGCACGGTATGGGAGCTGCAAGGTATGGATGCTGCATGGTATTGGTGCTGCTCGGTATGAGTCCTGCACGGTATGTGTGCTGCACGGTATTGGTGCTGCGCGGTATGGGTGTTGCACACTATGGGAGCTGCACGGTATGGGTGCTGCACGGTATGGGTGCTGCACGGTATGGGTGCTGCACGGTATGGGTGCTGCACGGTATGGGTGCTGCACGGTATGGGTGCTAGACGGTATGGGACCATATTTACCTACCTGGGCCCTTTCGTTGATGAGGTCATTACACTACCAACCACTTCACCTGAAGAACAGAACAAATATGCCTCTGTTTTAGTTTTTTTTTAAACCTATACTGATAGTTTTTAAGTCAAGGTAACTCGCTTTCGTATGAAACACGTGCGATGCCCAGCAAACATTTTGAAAGGTTTTAAAAAATATACAAACAACTCAGTGTTTGGATTGCACCATCAATAGAAACATAGTGGTCAAATCCTTGGTCTGAACCACGTAAACATTTCTTTCATATTTTAAAATTATTCAAGCTCCATTCTGTCTTCCATTCATCGGAAAGGAATAGTTCAACATACTCATTGGGAATATGTTACCCAACTTCGCAACAGCCATTTTGTAAAGCTTCAACATTTTGATGAATAAAGAGACATTTAACAATAGTAATTCCCAAATACACTTATTGAATATTAAAATGGCATTATAAAAAACATTGAAATAAAATTAAATAATGGTAGCTAAGTGCAAATATCGATAAGAATTTAAAAAAAATTAGCAATCAAAATGCTGGGTGAAAATATTCCAAGTAAGCTGAGCATAAACACGTTCGAAATAAATCTGTCTAATACGGCAAGTTCGCTGTATATTGCAATCATTGAGAATTCAACATAAGCCGGTAATGGTAATACTCGGTATGCTTACGGATTCAACGTGGAGGACAACTTTTGACTTATTTTAAAACTTGGAGGTACGCTAGAAATAAGGATTTTTCTTCGTATTCTGTTTTCGATATCTCTACATGAAGATTGTATATTTTTGGGTATGGATTCACATGTGGTTGTTTCTTAAAGACCTTGAGGAAACAGTTATACGCATATACATGCCTAAACAAGTACACTTTCCAGGCAGTGATATCGAAAACCAAATGCAAAACTATCCTATTTGTGGCGCCAATAGTACATGTGACTAGATTATTGCAGTACAGATATTCTCTCTACACCTGGCCTATGTTGCATTTCTTGTTCAACAACATGAACAGGTTCTCTCATACCTACCCTTAGCAAGGTAAGAAAAACATGACTGTTATTTAGAACATTCTGCAAGTTTGAATTTTGATTTATACAATTCATGTTTTTTTTTCTCATAATTTTTTTTATGTAAAAAAAACGGCACATCATATCGAAAGACAATAAACCGCTTTAAAACCTATTAAAATAAAATTTAAAACAATGTAAACCGTGTTCCATCAAACCAAATAGTATGGTTTATTTGATATTTATTTGGTCGGAACAAAGGGCCTTGTCAGTCGAGCTCAGGTCTTCCTCACTCAAGACGGGCGCTTGCCTCCCTCCCTCAAGACGGGCGCCTGCCTCCTTCCCTCAAAACGGGCGCCTGCCTCCCTCCCTCAAGACAAGCGCCTGCCTCCCTCCCTCCCTCAAGACGGGCGCCTGCCTCCCTCCCTCAAGACGGGCACCTACCTCCCTCCCTCAAGACGGGCGCCTGTCTCCCTCCCTCAAGACGGGCGCCTGCCTCCCTCCCTCAAGACGGGCGCCTGCCTCCCTCCCTCAAGACGGGCGCCTGCCTTCCTCCCCCAAGACGGGCGCCTGCCTCCCTCCCTCAAGACGGGCGCCTGCCTCC
>SDVV010005569.1:0-19107 GCA_016164225.1 Gammarus roeselii | reverse complement strand
AAACAAATTTCATTAATAGATTCAGAAAAACAAGATCTTAAGGATGTTTCTGAAGTATCTTATCTACGAAAGAGACAATGCAAGAAATAAATTTTGAAAAATATAAACGTTCTGACGAACAGTTTCGAATGCTCCTAAAAGTTGAGCAAGAAAAATAGAGTTATCAGACTGTCGAAACATTGTACCGAATAAATTAAGCACACACCGGAGATGGGAAGGGAACAGTACATCGTTCCACGAGGTATTAAGCTACCCAGCGTGTACACGCTGGGTAGCTTAATACCTCGTGGAACGTTTTTTTCATTAGGGAGCCTGGCATTTACAGGACCAGGGAATAAGATCAGAATTGTGTCCATGGTTCTACAATTGAAATACGTTAGTTTATACGAATGAATTTCAACGAAATATTGATGTTTCGTGCTAATCCTGCGTGAATTGGTTAGCTATTAGTATTCAAACAAAATCATATTTCCACTGAATACCAAACAAGTTGTATGAAGATGAACCTGAATATATATTTTATGTTTCCTAAGATATTGGGGACATAGTCCAATACTGTGCCAGAATGTGACCGACGATCACAGCCTGTCTCGCCCTCCTAATTCCCCCCCCCTCCTTCCACATCCCACCCAATCCCCTCCTCTTGCACCCGCTCTACCTTGGAACGAGCAGCGGAAGCTGAAGCCTTGAATCCCCGCCCAGACGGGCTTTAATGAACGATGAGTTCGACGTCGTTGAAATGACTTCTTGTCGACGGTCAGTCCCTACAGAGAACGACAACGTTTCCAGAACATAAAACTGGCTGGTCGACTGTTCCTGCCGGAACAAAATAATTTTTATCAAACAGAACAATGGATTTAGATATACAACAGGTATATTTGACTCCGTAGGGCCGTCGTGGCCGAGTGGTTAGCGTGTCCGACTGCAGTGTTTGGTGCTGCATGTCGCAAGTTCGAACCTCGGCATGGACACAACTGTCTTGTGGCGGGGAGATTGGTCACCTCCCCCTCTATGTCAGCCTAATTTAGCCACCCTCCTAATAAGGGGGACACGGCTGTATGTCTATACATATCTGAATCCGTATCGAATGTGGCAATGATGTATCGTGCATTAGCTGCCTCTGAGCAGCTCATTTCTTGCACATTGAGGTCGGAAACTAATTCAAATTCGTAAATTAGTGTTGAAGAAGAATGAGACTGACTTGAATAGTTAATAAATAGAGACGTGTTATATGCAAATAATTAAGGAGTTAAGTAAGAAGATGCTGGTGCATCGATAATATTATTTTAAATTGACATAGTTTGAATGCAAGTGAGACTTGAAATAACGAACATGGAAGATCGTATGATTTGAATACCAACTTATCATCATTCACGAGTAATGATCGAAGCGGTCAAGATGCCGTGGATTACTAACGAACGAGTCGAGTTCATATATTAACGCTTCTCTATTCTCCAATATTAAACAGTAGAGGCCAAATACCCTAATGCAAGTCTGATGTGCATTTGTAGACTGGTAATTCGAGACTTTTGTTATAGTAGTTATATTCAACGCCAGCTTTTGAAGGAATTGTGGATGTCAGCGATACAGGTACACACAAGGCCGGCTGACGGCAAGGTGTACGTCACACTCCTCTCATGCACTGACGCACAAATAATATTAGTCCTTTAGCACTTAAGGGTCCGGTCAGGACCCCGCAACACACAATTCGGGTAAGGAAGGTCCGAGAACAGAGTCGATCAACAGTAGGGCCGACAGCGCCTACTGGCATACCCTTGCTGCGTCATGTCTGTTAGGCCCTCCCCACTCAAGTCCATCCCGGTTCTTTACGAGACGCGAAGGACGGGAAAGCTCTTCAGGGCTGCGTCAATCTCGTCCATTCATAGCCATCTCTATTCACGCCAATCCAATGCACGCTATCTCGTTACCTTCACACTTATGCCCCTCTTTCCTAACGACTGTTTACCGCCATCCATCCACCTAAACTTTGGTCTACCTCTAGTCCTACGTTCACTCACCTTTGATTTCATCACCCTTTTCATTAGGCCATCTCAGGACACCGGAATCTAATCTGTACTCCCTCACCATCCACGTTCTAATTCGAACAACGTCATCATTGATACTATCCCTCAACGTCACTCCGGCCTTGCTCCTCAAACATTTCATAAAAAAATAACTTCTTTCTTCTGCTCTCACCTCCATGTCTCAACCTCAGCCCCGTAGAACAGAGTTGGGACACCTACACCTCTTACAACCTTCTCTTTGCTTCCTTACCCAACGTCCTATTGCTCAGTACATTCTTCAGGCCACCCAACACCACACACCCTTTCTCCACACAAGATTTCACTTTAAATTGTACTGTACTTGTGTTTGCAAGATGCCAAGAAAGCCTTTGGTCGCGGTAATAATTGGAAACTGTTCATAATTCTAATTGAAAGGAGGACGCCTATGCATCTCGTAAAACTACTAAAATACTGGTACCAACAACAACAATGTGAGGTACGGTGGGGAACTTCAACATCAAATCCGTTCCTAACAACCAATGGAATAAGGCAGGGGGGGTATCCTTTCGACCCTCCTATTCAATGTGTACGTAGGCAGCACACACGAGCGTCTAGCTCTTAGCTGTGTTGGATGTCATATTGGCGACTGCTGTTTTAACGCAAACAGCTATGCCGACGATATGGTTCTCCTGACTTCTCATGTGGATATTCTTCAAATTATGATAATTATATGCGAGGCGGAGGCCGCAACGCTAGATATTGAGTACAATACTAGCAAATCGGTTTGTATGCTGGGAAAATCAGCAAGCAAAGTATCCAGTTCCAAATGAATAATGTGTTAAATTGTACTCAGATGGATTCTGTGGTAATTTTTACATACTTAGGTCACTTAATAACAAACAACCGGTGTGATTATGGGCATCTCTAACAAATTCGAAAATCAAATGCAGTTGGCAATCAGCATACAAGCAAGATTAGTTTCTGCACATCCGATGTTGGAATACAGCTCTTTAAACCCAGCTGCTACTCACCCTAGCTATTGTAACCCACTGTGATGTAAATTGATGAAAGTCCCTATCAGTAAACTGAGAGTAGTCTGTTATGATCGCGTAAATCTTTCCAACTGCCCGAGAAGCAGCGTGGGCCTTTAAACACTAGCTTAAGTTACACGATGAAATCCATTGCCTTGCATATTTCCGATTCCCCTCCAAAATGTTTGTTTAGCAAACGACAGTTGGTCCCCATATGGTATTACATGACCAGGAGACGTTGACAAGTATAGTGACATTTGGGTCATCGTGTTAAAATCGACGATTCAGCAAAGAGGGGCCGTGTTACACTCTCAGGGTTACCTAAAATTTTAAAATGAATTGGATGAGCCAATAAAATTCGTTAACGGCCTAAATTTGCGTGTTTGCCAACGAGAGTCAGGAATCTAAAAGAACACTCCCCCTCAGATCGACCTAACGGTAGAGTGGTTCTCCTATTGGAGGATCATTTCATTTACATAACAACAAGGCCCTCCCGTTTTTCTTGGGAGTTGGAGGGATAAATTGTATGGGACCCCACACTTCATAACAGAACAGCTCGGGAGGAGGTAAGCCCGATTAGAACAGCGATCAACACACTCTGTGTGATACTTTGCTAGTATTATAATCTCATATTTAGACGCGTGTAATATTTCCTTCGGCGTTTATATGCGTTCCATAGGATGTTATTAACTGTGAGATACTTTGCTAGTATTATACTCTCATATTTAGATGCATGTAATATTTCCGTCAGCGTTTATATGCGTTCCATAGGTTGTTAGTAACTGTGATAATTTTGCTAGATAATAGTAGTATACGTTCGTACTTAGATGCGTGTAATAATTCCTCAGTATATATGTCACTTTTTTGTATCTTCCTACAGGGTGGGTGCTTCTTTTTTTTGCTGTTCAGTCCTTCTCTTTTTGCTGTACGCTTTCCTTTTCTTATTTATACTGTTCAATTTGATTATACACAAAATACACTTTTGTTTTGTTGTGTCTGTTTATATCATAATAATTAATCATGCTCGTTTGAGAGTTAACCAGTTGACCTGTTACTTTGTTCCTAATTCAAAATAATATCATGTAATAACTTGTTATTGTTTGAATCCTACTCCACCTTTAAAGTATTTTAACAACCGTAAAATGAACACAACAGCCAACCATGATATTTTCAAGAGTTTGATTGGTGTCCCTAAAGAATGATTGATAGCTTAGTATTTCCACCATATGATATTCACTGTCATAAGGCACGAGCTAGAAAAGGTTCATATAGCCCCCAGAAGCGTATTATAAAATCTGTAATAATCCCTTCCTGGAGGCCAAATGTGATAGTGAGGGATACGAATTATCTCATATGGAATAGAGGTGGGACAGAATTCTTCTAATGCAGGAAAAACCCGATACTAATAGAAGTAATGTTTGACTCCTATCAACCGCTGAATACTAAATAAGTAACAGAAGCACTCTTTATAGAACAAAATTATTTCCCGTAAGCAGGAACACAAATAAACTCGAGAAAATTTCATGAGTGAGAAAGCGCACCCGTATCATATTGAAGAAAGCCTTATCCCGTGTCCAAAAACTCGACACATGAACGCCAACGCCGAAATCCACGCAGAAGTCCACACCCTCGACTTCTTGTCAGTAACGCGATACAGAAGACAGTGAAGAACCTTCAACCGCTGCCTCCCCCCCAGCCCCCCCTCCGCAGCCCTTCTCCTCTCACCACATACTGCCGCCATTTAAAGGCAAACAGGGGCTTTAAACTGCTCAGCTAAATGATTATTTCCAGGCAGTATTCGTGAGAGGATCATCACCACCAAACCTATGAGCTATCATCCCCATCAAAGCTATCATCACCACCAAACCTATGAGCTATCATCCCCATCAAAGCTATCATCACCATCAAACCTATGAGCTATCATTCCCATCAAAGCTATCATCACCACCAAACCTATGAGCTATCATCAGCACCAAAGCTATGAGCTATCATCACCACCAAAGCTATGAAAAATCACCACCACCAAAGCAATCAGCTATCATCACCACCAAAACCATCAGCCATCATCACCACCAAAGCTATGAGCTGCCATCACCACCAAAGGTTTGAGCTATAATGAACACACGACGATCTTGCATTCACAGATCCATATCGGTGTAGGCTCACAATAGAGGGTGCCCAATCGTCGCGAAGGAAGGCTCACCAGTATCCCCCGGACCAGCCTAATCCACCCCCTCTGCCTCCTTCTAACTGCCTTGGCTGCTCCAAAACATACGAACGCACGCACTGGGTGTGGCCCGCTGTCTTCATCGCCTGTGTATGAGCCCCACAACCCTCCCTCCCGAGACCTCGCCGCCCACCTCGACATCTTTCGACACCTGACCGCATGTACCTATTGGAGGTACGCGACATCAACTTGTTGGAGGATCCCGCGCGCCTGCAACTTATTTTTTTGCCTTGTGTTGAGTTTCTTTTCACCACAAGCTTATTCTTTAATAATTTAAATGTTCAGTGAATATGTTGCTCAATACTTTGTCTCATTAGCGTGTTTGTGTTATGCGTCTCTTTCCACCACAAGCTCCTTCTTTGATCATTTAAACGTTCAGTGAATATGTTGCTCACGTATGTTGCTCACATTAGCGTGTTTTCATGTGCTCTCAAGACTCTTCCCTAGTGTATTATTACCCTGTGTCTAGGTATGGTACCTTTTCCCCATAAGCTGCCTCTTTCTTTCACCGTCTTATGATTCAGTGTGGTGTCCACGCCCTCTCAATATTATTTTTCTTAGGTAATGATTCTTTTTGTTTGTTTGTTCATTAGTTTGCTTATACTAGCTTATTAGCTTATATTCATGTTCCATTAGATTACCTTCAGGTGTTCATTATCCTTAATTCTCGTGCCCACGATTACTGTATCGGGCAATTTTTAGGACAGTTTATCAAGGTTATTGTTCAATTTACTTCAATCCCTAGCCGTTAGCTTTAATTAATTCACGTCTGAATGGATTCCTTATAAGCTTTGTTGCCTCCATTCGTGTACGCCCAATATTATTTTGTGTCTCATTTATATAGGTTGTATTTTAATTTACTTTTTCTGCCATTACCCAACAACCGTCAAATCCAATGTAGCGCATCTCTTTTCCCGTAACTTCATGATTATTTTTGAAAGAAATCTACATCTCGGCTGCCGTTGTGGGACATTTTGATGGTCCACCTATTAAATTTTTTTCATCGGTAATATTGTATCAATTTTTTTCCAGCGGCGATATTCTAATTCATCTTTAGCAGTTCATTATAATAAACGTCATTTAATTCTTTGGGCTTCTTGGTGGTCTACTGCGCTGTACCAAGTATTTTTTCACCACACGCTCCTGTGAGTTTGATGATCACTTCTTTGAACTCATAAGCTGGTGTCCATGAGCTCTCTAGACTTCGCCAAGATGTTTTCTGCTCCTATTCGCCCATTTCGATTTTATTCGTGTTTTCGGTAATACCGTTTTTCAGTTCATGAGCTCACGATTCCTTGCTTGAGCATTTCTTTAAGGATAGTATATTAAAGTAATTTTTAGTGTGCTTCAATTTTTCTTTTGGCTTTATTTCATGTCTTTCAAGATTACTATTAAATGCTTATTAGCTTTTTAGCTGTTTCACTTGTGCTCTAATTATTATTTTTTTAAGTCATATTTCCAGGTCATGAATTTATTTCATTTTTCAGCTATTACCCAAATACAATCAGCTACTATCCACGTACAATCAGCTATTACCCACGTACAATTAGCCATTACCCACGTACAATCAGCTATTACCCACGTACAATCAGCTATTACCCATGTACAATCAGCTTTTACCCAAGTACAATAAGCTATTACCTACGTACAATCAGATATTATCCACGTACAGTTAGCTATTACCCACGTACAATCAGCTATTACCCACGTACAATCAGCTATTTCCCATGTACAATCAGCTATTACCCAAATACAATCAGCTATTACCCATGTAACATCAGCTGTTACTCACGTACAATCAGCTATTACCCACAGACAATCAACTATTACCGAATTACAATCAGCTATTACCTGCGTACAATCAGCTATTTCCCGAATAAAATCAGCTATTAACCACGTACAACCAGCTATTACCCACGTACAATCAGCTTTTACCAACATACAATCAGCTGTTACCAAGTACAATCAGCAATTACACACGAAAAATCAGCTATTACCCATGTACAATCAGCTATTACCCAAATACAATCAACTATTACCCAAGTAAACTCAGCTATTACCTGAGTAAAATCAGCTGTTACCCACGTATAATCAGCTATTACTCATGTACAATCAGCTATTACATAAGTACAATCAGCTATTACCCAAGCACAATCAGCTATTACCCGCATACAATCAGCTTTTACCCGCGTATAATCAGCTATTATTTGAGTACAATCAGATATTACCCAAGTACAATCAGCTATCACTCCCATGCAATCAGCTTACCCGTGTTCAATCAGCTATTACCCAAGCACAATCAGCTATTACCCGCGTACAATCAGCTATTACCCGCGTATAATCAGCTATTATTTAAGTACAATCAGATATTACCCAAGTACAATCAGCTATCACCCCCATGCAATCAGCTTACCCGTGTTCAATCAGCTATTCCATGACGACAATCAGCAATTACCTAAGTACAATAAGCTATACCCACGTACAATCAGCTATTACTCACCTGCAATCAGCTATTACCCGCGTACAATAAGTAATTATCCAAGTGCAATCAGCTATTAACAAAGTACAATCATCTATAACCCAAGTACAATCAGCTATAATCCAAGTACAATAAGCTATTACCCACGGTCAATCAGCTATTACCCAAGTACAATCAGCTAATACCCAAGTACAATCAGCAATGTCCCCCGTACAATCAGCTATTACCCGCGTACAATCAGCTATTACCCAAAGACAATCTGATATTACCCAAGTACAATCAGCTATACCCGCGCACAACCAGCTATTACCCACGTTTAATCAGCTATTACCCGCGTACAATCAGCAATTATCCAAGTACAATCAGCTGTTACCCAAGAACAATCAGCTATTACCCAAGTACAATCAGCTATTACCCACGAACAATCCGCTATTACCCACGTACAATCAGCTATTACCCGCGTACATTCATCTATTTCCCCCGTACAATCAGCTAATACCCGCGTACAATCAGCAATAATTATTTCGGTAGAGAGGTTCTCAAAATTTTGGTTTCTTTAACAAAAAATGGTCGGAATCGTTTCTATGAGTAGTTTTTTCTTTGTCTCGGTTTTTAGCAAATTAATTTGTCCCTCTTTCTGTCTGAATTTGTCATTCGTTTAATTGGAAATTGTGTTTATGTTTTCTTTGCTACCTTAAGCAAGAGCATATCGTTTCTTCCTAGGTCGCATTAACTAGCACACGTAACTGGCTTGCGTGAATCTATGTTAAACACGTCTGAGTAAATTACTTTTTGAGCTTTTTAGTCTCCATTTAGTGTTCAGCACAAGATTATTTTGTTTTACATTCTCATATGTATAGGATAGTTTACTTTTTTCAATTTTTTTCCCGACAACCGTATAAACCAATGTAGACTATTTATTTTCCTGTTACTTCAAGATTGTTTGTGGATATTATCTACACTTTAGCAGCCGTTTTGCGATTTTGATTATCTTCTACCAATATAATAATATCTTGTATTTGCATCTTCCGATTAAGTTTATATCGCACATCTTTGCAGAGGCTTAGTCAGCATTTGTTAAAATTACCAGCTAATAATTTGTCACTGTCTCTTTCTGAAATTATTGTTTTTCCTATTACAAAGAGTTTGCAATAGGGAAATGAAAGTAATAAAAGCACGTAGGAATAAGGCGGTATAATAGATTGGACAAAGATTTAAAGGTTTTTGAACGATTCAACAAAGACTTAAATGTGTTTGAACGATAGGCAATAATCAAACACGATCCGGCCCAATATAAGCTCACGGGTCCTCCTCTTAACGCAGAGCCCTAAAATGATGAGCTAATAAGACGTTTTCTAAGCCCCTCCAACAACAAACCCTCTAAGTAGACCACTTCACTGAGATTTCACCTTGAATTAAAGACATGTCGCCCCACAGCCACATTACTAACAGAAGCAAATCCTGTCGCATGTGTTATAGTGGAACATGCGAGAAATGCGCATGTGCCAGGAATAACAGCGACTGTTTATCATGCAAAAGCCAAAAATACACCAGAACCAGCAAGCCCATAAACTAGAGCTGCCGCATTGCCCACAAACCCCGGTGGCCAGTGCATGTGCCCCAAAACGCGGTAAGGAGAAGCCTACCCTCTCCCATAGGGTTGCTCTTTCGATGACATACTCACCCAACATTGCTAAGCTCTCCATCTCCCACCCCTTGTATCTCTGAAACTGAGTCCATAACTCCAATTTATTCATCCGAAACAGAGCCTTCAATCGTCACCTCAACAGCCGGCTCACTGTGAAGCATCAGGCACCAGCACCGGGTCAACAGAAAATACCAAGACCCCTAAGACAATACTCATTGGTGATATCCTCATGAAAAATGTGCTAACGTCCGACCTTTCAGATAGATGCATTTTTCAAAAGAGAAATACTAACGACTATGGTGCTCTGTCTAAAATCATTGAAAGCGCAAATCCATTCAAAAATTACATTATTGTGCTCATGGACTACGTCGAAAATGAAGTATTAGTCAAAATAACCACAGCAATTTTAACGGAAAACCAAAATGCTAAGATGTACATGGCTGAACCCCTCAATCTGAGAACAATCGAACAGAGGCGCTGTTTCATAAGTCTTTGCCACTCTTTGAAGCTCAAAGTTATTCCAATAGGCAAACTAAGAGACGAATTCACTGGTGCCCCCGACGAACGATTGTTTCATTCAGAGAATGATAGTCTAAACAATAGTGGAATTATCAAATTTTTCAACACGATAGCACTTTACGTTCCTCAGAGGGTTGAGGTATTGCCATCTCTATACTATAAAAACGTTAGAAGCAAGCAATCATTACTCTGGTCTCTTCCCTTCCTCTACTTCCTTCCATCATATGGCCATCATCTTGTATCATCGCCCATCACACGTCAACAAAGGACATCTACTCGCAGACAACTCACATCCTAGCGCCCTCTTGTCAACCCCGAACTAAAATTGAAACTAAAAATCACCAATCAGTGACTCCTTATCATCCCAGCACAATAAGCTCCTATGCAACGTCTTTTCAACACGGTCGCAGCAATAGCGTCCCCTCAGTGCCTCGTCATTTCTTCTCTAACCATCCTCCTCCACTCTACACTACTCACAGAAATTAGTCTAACTATATTTGCAGCACAGCCCCAATCCTCCCCTTTTGCTACCATTCCCTAACCTCAGCCCAAACTCCCACTCTACCTATTCTGCTAATCACTCCCCTGTATTACCCTTCTCCACCCATTCTTTCCTCGAGCTACCAATTTCGTTACTTTTCCCTACCCTCAACCCAAACTCCAACATTACCTATCCAGTCAACCCTTCCACCCGTTCTCTCCTCTAGCTCCCACTTTCGGTACCATCTCCTAACCTCAGTCCAAACTCCAACTTTACCTATCACGTCAATCCCTCCCGTATGTTACCCCCCTCCCTCCGTTCTTTCCTCTAGCTCCCACTTTCGTTGCCATTCTCTAACCTCAGTCCAAACTCCAACTCTGCCTATCGTGCTAATCCCTCCCATATATTACCCCCCTCCATCCATTCCTTCCTCTAGCACAGTGCAGCTGTCATCAGCCATGCCTCTCTTTAATCACCGGTCTAAATTTATTTCACTTGGTTCCGTTCGGTCTCCCCTGCTCCAACCTACCCTCAACAACAAAGAACAAAACCGTAAGCAAGGATATCCCACACATTAAACAATGCCACTCGAGAATTAGCAGCCAGATTCTTAGATAACGTCAGTAAGAGTGTTGCTGAAGAGCATATTAAAAATCTAAATAAGGGTGATGTTGCTGGTACTAGAAACAATAAAACGGATGAAAGAATGTCAATGCAGGTAACGGAAAACTTGCAACAATTCCCCAGGAACACCAACATCGACACCATTCTTAACGATTTAAGATTAAAAAGAGAATCAACACTAGCAGACGGACATTGTATTAATCACGCGATGAAAGGATCCTTAATTAAACAAACAGCATTTAACGATGAAAACCTCTTAGAGGTGATAAAAACCAAAGCAATGGAGGAATCCTTCAATAACTTAGAAGATTACGAAGCCTGCACTATGTATAAAAAATATGATAGGTTCCTCTCCGAGAAAAAAAAAGTATTTTGAAACAAATGGTACAATATCTTTTTTTATCGATCTAGTCCCTGCAATTCTCAACAACGCACTCAAAATACGAATCACAATCTTAGATTAAACAAACCTGGACATCGAAACGAAAACTGTAATGAATCCTAACAACCTTAAGAGTGATGAAGCTGCTACATACTCACTATTTGTAGTCAAGAAAGTGGACCACTATAATAGTCTTGCACCAACCCACCCTCTGAAGCCACATTTCGAACAACAAAATATTGCAGCGAAGCGAAACAAGCATGTGAAAACCAATGCGCATTGTTCCAATAGGTAATCTCCTTTGCAATACGACAATGATACATCCATATTCGATGAAGAGAGGCCTCTGCAATCATCCCAAAGTGACACCAACTGTCCAGTATGTAAAAACAAATGACTAGAGGCACAAACTGTTCAAGCTGGGAGCAGCAACCAACCCTCAGCAACCATGTCTGCAAATACCCATCTGAACCTAAATAATATCGCAATTAAACTTATAAACGTTAGAAGCTTAGGAACAAAGATGGATCACATCAAATGATGATGAAGGAGGACTCAATTGACATTCTATGTCTGACTGAAACCTAGCTGGAATCTGACATTACCACTTCCTTCATCGAGATTGACGGCTTCAATGTTTATAGAAAAGATAGAGAAAAGAAAGGAGGTGGAACCGTGATTTATGTGCGAGAAGAATATACCCCTTCTCAAGTGATGTTTAACGACAGCAATGAAGTTGATGATCTTTGAGTGAACATACAGGCACGAAAAATCATTGAATCATTTCCTAGCGGTCTTGAAGTGTGTATATTGTATATTCAGTTGTTTGGAATGTATTTTAAGTATTTTTTTTTTATATAACTCCTGTCGCCTATTCACCCCCTGATTACTAATAAAATGGTTTAGACCCATCTTTACAATATGTCAGTGCTTTCCAATTTACCAACTCTATACTGTATTCATATTGTCTGTATAATTCATGTTATCCATCCACAAATTTGTCATCGTACAATAATGTAGACTACTCATTACAATATATTAGCACATTTTGATGTCCCAATCCCATGTTCTCAGAACTCTAACCCCATGCATGTGTGATTTGTCACCACATGTTCTTGTTATTTTCCACACCCATGTGTTTCGTTATTTATCCACCCCTAGTATTTCTTATTTCTCAACCCCGCGTCTCACTGGTTTTCCCAACGCTATGTAGTCGGAATTATTTTGTCAGAAGAGACATTTTCTGTACGTGCACAGATGATACTATTGTAAATAATATTTTGCTTCATGTAATCCGAACCGGCCCCTGGAGATGAGCTGTGACGAATTCAAATTGAACTTTCGAGGAACAATAGGTAGCTCCCAGCTTTGACAGTGGCTAACTCGAAGAGAATATAACTTATTGAATCATATCTACCATTTACCTCACCACTTTTGAAGATACAATCATTGTAACATAATATGTAGGTAGGTGTGAGCACATATCAATGTGTATTATACTAATTGTCATCAATATATGTAGGTAGGTGTGTGCACATATGAATGTGTATTATACTGATTGTCATCCATATATGTAGGTAGGTGTGTGCACATATGAAAGTGTATTATACTGATTGTCATTCATACATGTATTTGTATAAGTACATGTATGATGGTATATTGTGATTTCCATTCAGTTCCGTGAAGGCGAGCCAGCAGCACACTAGAGATGAGCTGCGATGTATTAATTCTGGATTCATCAATCCCACGCCCGTGAGTTTTTTATAGGATTTTCAATAACATATATTGTGAATCATGTTCTGAAACATGAAGTAGATACAAACCGGCCACCGACAGGAGATGTGCTGTCACAAATTCACTTTATCTCTCGTTTCGCTAGTTCAAATAGCACGCATATGTAAACTAAGTTTGATGTATTATACCTAGGTATTGAAAACACATTGCTAGACGACGGAAATAAATGATTTATTAAAAAATAATAATATCCACCATGCATATGGAGACATTGAATAAGTTGGCCGACGGGTGGCTATAAACTTTATCTCTCTAGCAGTGAACTTTTTTATACTCATATTCATGTTGGAAAGTGACAAAATGTATCCAAGCGCACTTGTCGTTTACTCAAATTCTAAATTTATGTCGGTAATTCATTACTATTTTGTCTCCACGTAGGTTCGTAATGTGCGTAATTTGAATGGATCATTAGAAATGCTATGCTAAACTTGCTTCTTTGTGAGTGTTATTTTACCATCAAGTATTTCAGTGAAGACATTTTTTTTCATTATTCAACATTCCCGGCCACGATCTACCTCACAATTTGCTACTTCATCCCCCACTTTATAGTCAGGAACCTCTTTGTTCTCTTGGCTATCTACCCCGGTTTCACTACCATGCCATAGCAGTAATGCCATTTTATTCCCCACGACCCCTTCCCCCTAGACCATACCCCACGCATCCCCCCTACTTCAGCCACCATTGCATTCACAAACTAGTCTAGGCGTAGCACTCCACCACCCCTCTTCCCCAAGTAGTGAGAACGTGAAACCGACTGCCGAAAAAGGAGCAAACGGATCTTGTGGCTGTCCGGTGTCGTTATTTCTTTTATGACGTGATAAAACTGCACTTGATCAGCCCACCTTTCCTTGTCCCACTCACCACGCGCGTGTCGGTTGGTATCAAGGATTTCGGGCTGTGCGCTAGCGCAATTGCCACCACCGCATGTGAAACCCGGAGCAAAGCAACACCCTCTTTTGAAAAGAAGTGTGGTCCCAATGACCCGTCACAGATTTATATTTTATCATCTCTTGTGAGGCAAACGGTTGTGTCTGAAATTTGAGGACAATGAAAAAGAGGTTCGGGAAAAGAGTGACGAGTGTGAGAAAGGAGGAGACCGGGAAGGGAGGTGGTGTACGTATGTGGCAACAACGACAGATTTGCTATCGGTCAAACCCACTGTCGGAGAATGGGAATCCCGATATTCCAACACAGACATCCGCCCTGCGGAAGAGCTCGCAAAATCTTTCGTCAGAGCTCTGGTGGAGATAAACCTCCAAAATCTAATCTAATCGCGTCATAAATCCGGTGGAGATAACCACCTTAATCTGATCTAACCTGAATTAGTTCGGTTGTATACTTACGCTTCGTTATTTCTACCGGTGCGGTTTTTTCAGTCCGTTGGCAGGCGTCTGTCTACCCCAGAGTGCAGTTGGGTTGTTGTGCTGCGCTGCTCGCTACATGGGCTCTCCGCCGACGCAAGAACGGGTAATGGGTATTTTATCAGACGTGGGGTGTCGAGGTATACTCCATATCTCATTTTATTGTCTAACATGCCTAACTTTCCAAACTAAAGACTAGAAAATATGGACAAGATGTATTCCTCATTATATAAGAGCGGCGAAGGAACAGGAAGGAGGGTTAGCACAGAATCAACACTTACGACGTCTCCACTGTTATGTCCTAATGCGACCCTCTCCAGAAATGCTAGCTGTCTTAATGCAACAGCGTTGGTCCAACTAAAATATCGATACCCATCCTGAGAAATGATGTCCATAACCTAGTAGACATCTGCAAGTATTTGGAAATGAATCTGGATACTGAATAATTGCATTACGATACTGTATAATTACATCAGGATACAGTGCAATTGCATCAGAATACTGTATAATTGCATCAGGATACTGTATAATTGCAACAGGATACTGTATATTTGCATTAAAACTACATTTGCGACATGACACTCTATAATTGCATTGAGACTCTGTATAATTACATCAAGACGCTCACTGCATTATTGCATTCAGATACAGCAAAATTGCATTAGGATATTGTATAATTGCATCTAGATACTCTGTAATTGCATTAATATACTGTGAAATGGCATCAAAATACTGAATAATTGTTTTACGATAATGTGTAATTTTATCCATCATTTTACTGTAAAATTGACACAAGATACTGTACAATTGCGTCAGGACACTGATTAATTGCAGCAAGACACTGCACAGTTGCATCAAGAAACTGTACAATTGCGCCAAGACATTGTCAAATTGCATTAAGTGAATGCACCATTGTATCAAGACACCGTACAATTGCAGTAATATACTGTACAATGACATACAGGTACAATAAAATTGTTTCAAGATACTCTTTAACTACTTAACTACCAAACGCTGCCTTCAGTTAGTGGGAACACAATTTTCACGGAAATGCAGAATCTCGTTACGTTTTTAGATAAACTTTGTCCGGGGAGAAGTAACCTGTGCGGTTTTGCGGCAGCTATGTCGCAAATGGGAAAGACGTTACCGACACCGACACCCCAGATTAGTATGAACGACACACTATTTCACATCCTCCGGGGAGTTTACAAAGAATTGCGTCAGAGTACCGATGGAGATGATCCCCTGATCAAATCCTATCTAATCTATGATATATGATCTCGTTGAAATAATGAATCGCAATGAGTTTTCTACTTCCAAATTCAAGGGTTCACTTGTAGTGCCAGTTGATTGAAATTGTAGCATGAAGTTCCTGCTAAACTTGAAATGATAAACGAAATCCCCTACGATTCCCTAGGCGCGAAGGCAAGGCAGACATCATCACAAAATCCAGAAACGGAGAAGGCACTGATGGAAGAATAATGAAGCAAATAATGTACGCACTCGTTACAGTACATTGTCATAGGGGCAACAATTCAAAAAAATCATCCTCTTTGAAAGTAGTGTTCGAATTGAAACGGTGCCTATCATTTTAGCGAGAGATTGGTTCCGGTCGTAAGTGTTGTCTATCTACGATATTAGACATGGTAGTTGAAGAATGTGGAGGACCTTGTTAGAAACTGAAGTTGAATTGCATTACAGACTATTCAATAAATTATTAAATAATCACTGCTGCTCTGGCAAATATGACTACGCGTCTGATTTGATGTATAAACTGATCAGATCGGCAGGCACCTTCTCTGGCGCCGTTTGATGTATTGTCAACAGACAATTCCAACGTAATTTAATTATTAACTTTCTGTTGAGGAAAGGAATTTGCATTGTATACAGAAAGAGGATGAGTAAATAAATGGTTATTCTTAAAATTGTGTGCGCTGTTTCTCCAATAAATCTTTGGTCTTTTGTGTGTGTCGATCGCTTGCAGCGATGACTGAAGTAAATAAAGTATATGGAGTGAAGCTAAATTTAGTTTCATCATCTTAGGAATTGAGTTTGCACCTACCATTTAAAATCTGTGGAGACTGTTGGATGGGTATTTTTAGGTTTAAATATCCAGCATGTATCAATCAAATGGATGACCAAAATCCTGACGGATTTGAATTATAGATCGTTTGATCTGAATCGTGATTTTGTTCATCCATTACTGGCTATTGATCAGGTTAACGTAAATATGTATAGAAGATCTTTGCTTCAGCTAGACCAATCTTGCATTTTTAAAAACGAAGTAAAAGAATAACCGGTTCACTTCTTTTCAATAAACTAACCACACGTTGCAACGTATATACGTACAGAGATGGGAGGGGCGAGAGGAGGTTAATCGACAATCCTAAACGTTTGTGATGTTGGGGCAACATTCATTTCGTATATTGTTCGGAAGAACTTTTCCAGCAGTTTTTTCACTATTAAAAAAACGGGAAAAAAAGACGAATCTTCATGGTAGCAGTCACTGGAAAAATATTAGTCTCGTTAGCGAGAATTTGATTTCACCAGTTCACTGGAACTAAACAAATGCATGCTGGTAACGTCACCTATTATAGTGATGCAATACAGCTGATTCACTTTATTCACATCAAAGGTATTGCTCACTACGTACATACATCAACTTAAGAACTTGTATTTGTTCATAAGTCATTGATATGTAATGCATGAAATAGAGCAATAACTCATATTTACCTCATTAGTTACCGCTGAATGCATGAACTATTTGCCGTGATGAGTGATACAAAAATAAAATAAAAAGCGTATACGCAAATTGGCTGAACGGTCAAGAACACTGAATGTAGATGGACGTCATTCAAATTTCTTTAGTTTGCAAATTGTTATTAGGTGTTTGGTGCCTGCAATATATTAAACACTCTCTTAAGATGGCTTACCGTATGGTGTTGCTACTTGCAGCTGAAAACTGAAGCGATGTAGGAAGTATCAGCAATATCTGAAGAGGGATTCACTTGATGCACGCACTTTTTATAAAATCGATTAATTGAATTTCGTGTAGGTGGCATGGTTCAAGAAATATTTCTAGTTGGTTTTATTTGGTTATGCTCTGATCGAAAAAAAAATTGTAACATTGATAACTGTGAGAAATGTCCGTTGCCATACATGATTCACGACATGACTCGCGACATTCGGAAAAATATTCACCTTTATATCAAACTGATGAGAGGAAATGGCATCAGGAGCCCGTGATCGAATATCAGCACACAATACGTGAATTAAAGCAGAGTTGAACGGCCTGCAGTTAACCCAGTTGTGCGTGCTTTGGCCGTAGCACTTAATTAGCTCGAGGAAGATCAAGTCAAGTACTTGAGCCAAGCTTTCTTTTTCGGAGTTGGACGAAATCTTTTTGAAGAACTCTCAAATAAGCTCTTAACGTATTTTGCGTGTAAACCTTCAGATTCGGCGAAATTTGTGTAGTTAACCCAGTTTACATCTCAGATGTTCATCTACAGTAACTACGGCATATCCGTAACAGAACGAGATAATACATATAAACATCATAAATGATGCAATAACCGACCAATTATGCCTGAAATAATGTGCTACATGTAGGACGCAGACGTAATATATCCTAATCCTATAATTGTATAAAAAAATAGGCAAAATTCCGAAAACAATACAAATTCGATATACATCCGCCGGTCAGTACTATGTATACATAACACAATAAAATACCTTACGATAAATTCATATCGTTGAGCTACTCTCGCTGAGGGCGGCATCCGACCGATACTCGCTGTACAAAAAATTGAGATAAGACTACTCGAACATACTACATACGATTGATAACTGTCCATTTGGAATATGCGGGTACATGGTGTCACAAATATATCAGGTTCAAAACTGGATAGTGCCTTATGGAGTTGACAAATTCTCATAACGAAGCTGCTGCATCAACCGAAAATACAAACATCAACCCCGCAAATTACCAAATTAATAATCCTTACTATTCCTATAGATATTATATGTATAAATATACATATGAAAAAAAATTGAAAACACAATAGTTACACCAATCCACCCATTAGGTTGTTAACAAGCAGGACTCAAATGAGTCAATTAAAATTCATAATTAATAAAATACCAATATAAACATATAATATGTGCATCAAATATAAAGTCTGTGAGCGTTATATGAATATATAATAATGTTAACATATACATCACTGAATAAAACAAAAATCCAAGCAGTAGCCAGGTCATCAACTATCAGCCGAGTGCCAGTTAAGGCAGCCATGTGTGAGTCAATTACTACATCTACCATCATATTCCAGTAAACAATATACTATATAATATGAATGTTTATTACCAAAGGCACATGAAGAATTCCCTAATCATGCCACGGAAATACTGAATACAGGATAAAACAGATAAGAGCAATCTCACCTAACTTTCCAGGAGTGCATCCACCTATTTTTGTCTTGGGGATCCCTAAGCCCCAACCCCCCGTTCAAAATGTGATATAACAATATTCCTACCATAAACGAATAAATGAATATAT
>SDVV010005568.1:0-19107 GCA_016164225.1 Gammarus roeselii | reverse complement strand
GGGAAGCAGTATTAACAAACAGCTTAACAATCCACAAACTCGGGGTAGCAGTTATACCTAACAGCTTAACTATCACAAGCGTGGAGAAGCAATAAAATCAAACAATTAGATTATCACACTATTTGGGAAGCAGTAATACCTTACAGCTTGACTATCACTAGCTTGGAGCAGCAGTAATACCAAACAGCTTAACTGTCACAAGCTTAGGAAGCAGTAATACTTAACAGCTTGACTATCACAAGCTTGGAGCAGCAGTGATACCAAACCGCTTGCCAATCACAAGCTTAGGGAAGCAGTAATACCTAACTGCTTGTTTATCACAAGCTTGGAGAAGCAGTAATACCAAATAGCTCGACTATCACAAGCTCAGGGTAGACGTAATACCAAACAGCTTGACTATAACAAGCCTAGGGAAGCAGTAATATCAAACAGCTTGACTATCACAAGCATAGGGAAACTGTAATATCAAACAGCTTGACTATCACAATCTTGGAGAAGTAGTGATACCAAACAGCTTGGCTTTCACAAGCTTGGAGAAGCAGTAACACCAAACAGCTTGACTATCACTAGCTTGGAGAAGAAGAAATACCTAAACACTTGACTATCATTAGCTTAGGAAAGCAGTAATACCTAACAGCTTGACTGTCACGAGCTTGGAGAAACAGTAATAACAAACAGCTTGACTATCACAAGCTTAGGGAAGCAGTATTACTTAACAACTTGACTGTAACAAGCCTAGGGAAGCAGAAATATCAAACAGCTTGACTGTCACGAGCTTAGGGAAGCAGTAACTCCAAACAGATTGACTATCACAAGCTTTGAGAAACAGTTATACCAAACAGCTTGACTATCTCAAGCTTGGAGAAGAAGAAATACCTAACCACTTGACTATCATTAGCTTAGGGAAGCAGTAATACCTAACAGCTTGACTATCACCACCATTGCGAAGCAGTAAAAAACAAACAACTTGACCATCACTAGCTTAGGAAGCAGCAATACTTAACAGCTTGACTATCACAAGCTTGGAGAAGCAGAAATAACAAACAGCTTGACTATCACAACCTTTGGGAAGCAGTAATACTGAACAACTTGACTGTAACAAGCCAAGGGAAGCAGAAATATCAAACAGCTTGACAATCCCGAGCTTAGGGAATCAGTTAAACCAAATAGCTTGACTATCATACGCTTGGAGAAAAAGAAATACCAAGCAGCTTGACTATCACAAGCTTGGAGAAGAATTAATAACAACACCTTGACTATCACAAGCTTAGGGAAGCAGTAATATTAAAGAAGCTCGACTATCACAAGCTTAGGGAAGCAGTAATATTAAAGAAGCTCGACCATCACAAGCTTGGAGAAGCAGTAATACACAAAAAGTTTGACCATCACATGCTTAGGAAAGCAGTAATACCTAACAGCTTGACTATCACAAGCTTGGAGAAGCAGCAATAACAAACAGCTTGACTATCACATGCTTAGGGAAGCAGTATTACGAAACAACTTGACTGTAACAAGCCTAGGGAAGCAGAAATATCAAACATCTTGACTGTCACGAGCTTAGGGAAGCAGTAACACCAAACAGATTGACTATCACAAGCTTGGAGAAACAGTAATACCAAACAGCTTGACTATCTCAAGCTTGGAGAAGAACTAATACCAAACAACTTGACTATCATAAGCCCAGGGGAGCAGTAATACCTAACAGCTTTACTATCACGAGCTTAGGGAAGCAGTATTATCAAACACCTTGACTATCACGAACTTAGGGGAGCAGTAATATCAAACTGCATGACTATCAAAGCCTAGGGAAGCAGTCTTATCAAAAAAGTTTGACAATCACAAGCTTGGAGGAGCAGTAATACCAAAAAGCTTGACTATCACAAGCTTGGAAAAACAGTAATACCAAAAAGCTTGACCATCACCAGCTTAGGTCGAGCAGTAATACCAAACAGCATGACTATCACGAGCTTAGTGAAGCATTAATACCAAACAGTTTGACTATCGGAAGCCTAGGGAAGCAGTAACATAAAACATCTTACCTATAACAAGCTTGGAGAAGCCGAAATACCAAACAACTTAACTATCACAGGCTTAGGAAAGCAGCAATAACTATTTGTTTGACTATCATAGGCTTGGCGAAGCAGTAATACCAAACAGCTTGACTTTTACAACCTTAGGGAAGCAGTAATACCAAACAGCTTGACTATGGCAAGCTTAGGGAAGCAGTAACTCCAAACAGATTGACTATCACAAGCTTTGAGAAACAATAATACCAGACAGCTTGACTATCACTAGCTTGGAGAAGAAGAAATACCAAACAACTTGACTATCATAAGCTTAGGGAAGCAGTAATACCTAACAGCTTGACTATCACAAGCATTGCGAAGCAGTAAAAAACAAACAACTTGACCATCACTAGCTTAGGGAAGCAGTAATACCTAACAACTTGACTATCACAAGCTTAGAGAAGCAGTATTACCAAACAGCTTGACTATCACGACCTTTGGGAAGCAGTAATACCAAACAGTTCAACTGTTACAAGCTTAGGAAGCAGTAATACTTAACAGCTTGACTGTCACAAGCTTGGAGCCGCAGTAATACCAAACCGCTTGAAAATCACAAGCTTAGGGAAACAGTGATATCAAACAGCTTGACTATCACACGCTTGGAGAAGTAGTGATACCAAACAGCTTGACTATCACAAGCTTGGAGAAGCAGTAAAAAACAAACAACTTGACCATCACTAGCTAAGGAAAGCAGTAATACCAAACAGCGTGACTATTACACCCTTAGGGAAGCAGTAATACCAAACAGTTTGACTATCACAAGCTTGGAGAAGCAGAAATAACAAACATCTTGACTATCACAACCTTAGGGAAACAGTAATACTGAACAAATTGACTGTAACAAGCCTAGGGAAGCAGAAATATCAAACAGCTTGACTATCACGAGCTTAGGGAAGCAGTTAAACCAAATAGCTTGACTATCACAAGCTTGGAGAAGCAGTAATAACAAACAGCTTGACTATCACAAGCTTAGGGAAGCAGTATTACTAAACAACTTGACTGTAACAAGCCTAGGGAAGCAGAAATATCAAACAGCTTGACTGTCACGAGCTTAGGGAAGCAGTAACACCAAACAGATTGCCTATCACAAGCTTGAAGAAACAGTAATACCAAACAGCTTGACTATCTCAAGCATGGAGAAGAACTAATACCAACAACTTGAATCTCATAAGCCTAGGGGAGCAGTAATACCTAACAGCTTAACTATCACGAGCTTAGCGAAGCAGAATAAAACAAAAATATCTTGACCATCACTAGCTTAGTGAAGTAGTAATACATAACATCTTGAATATCTCAAGCTTAGGGAAGCAGTATTATCAAACACCTTGACTATCACGAACTTAGGGAAGCAGTAATATCAAACTGCATGACTATCAAAAGCCTAGGGAAGCAGTATTATCACACAAGTTCGACTAACACAAGCTTGGAGGAGCAGTAATACCCAATAGATTAACTATCAGAAGCATAGGGAAGCAGTCATATCGAACATCTTACTTATCACAAGCTTGGAGAAGCAGAAATACCAAACATCTTGACTATCACCAGCTTAGGGTAGCAGTAATACCTATTTATTTGACTATCACAGGCTTGAAGAAGCAGTTATACCAAACAGCTTCACTATTACAACCTCAGGGAAGCAGTGATACCAAACAGCTTGACTATGACAAGCTTAGGGGATCAGTAATGCCTAACAGCTTGACTATCACAAGCATAGAGAATCAGTAATACCAAACAGCGTGACTATCACAACCTTGGAGAAACAGTAATACCATACAGCTTGACTATCGCAAGCTTAGTGAAGCAGTAATACCAAACAGTTTGACTATCACAAGCTTGGAGAAGCAGAAATAACAAACATCTTGACTATCACAACCTTAGGGAAACAGTAATACTGAACAACTTGACTGTTACAAGCCTAGGGGAGCAGAAATACCAAACATCTTGTCTATCACGAGCATGGGGAAGCTTTGATATCAAACAGCTTGACAATCACATGCTTAGGGAAGCAGTGATATCAAACAGCTTGACTATCACAAGCTTGGAGAAGCAGTAATACCAAACCGCTTGCCAATCACGAGCTCAGGGAATCAGTGATACCTAACAGTTTGTTTATCATAAGCTTTGAGAACCAGTAATACCAAATAGCTCGACTATCACAAACTTAGGGAAGACGTAATAACAAACAGCTTGACTATAACAAGCCTCGGGAAGCCGTTATATCAAACAGCTTGACTATCACAAGCATAGGGAAACTGTAATATCAAACAGCTTGACTATCACAAGCTTGGAGAAGTAGTAATACCAAACAGCTTAACTATCATAAGCTTGGAGAAGCATGGACACCAAACAGCTTGCGATTACAAGCTTAGGGAAGAAGTAGTACCTAACAGTTTGACTATCACAAGCTTTTAGAAGCAGTAATAACAAACAGCTTGACTATCACAAGCTTGGAAAAACAGTAACACCAAACAGCTTGAATATCACAAGTTTGGAGAAGAAGTAATACCAAAAAACTAGACCATCATAAGCTTAGGGAAGCAGTTATACCTAACAGCTTTGCTATCAAAAGCTTGGCAAAGCAGTAAAAAACGAACAACTTGACCACCACTAGCTTAGGGAAGCAGTAATACCAAACAGATTGACTATCAAAGGCTTAGGGATGCAATATTATCAAACAGCTTGACTATCACAAGCTTAGGGAAGCAATAATATCAAAAAAGCTCGACTCTCACAGGATTGGAAAATCAGTAATACCAAAAAGCTTGACTATCAACAGCTTAGGTCGAGCAGTAATACCAAACAGCATGACAATCACAAGCTTAGTGAAGCATTAATACCAAACAGTTTGACTATCGGAAGCCTAGGGAAGCAGTAACATGAAACATCTTACATATAACAAGCTTGGAGAAGCAGAAATACCAAACAACTTAACTATCACAGGCTTAGGGAAGCAGCAATACCTATTAGTTTGACTATCACAGGCTTGGCGAAGCAGTAATACCAAACAGCTTGACTATTACAACCTTAGGGAAGCATTAATACCAAACAGCTTGACTATGACAAGCTTAGGGAAGCAGTAATGCCTAAAAGCTTCACTATCACAAGCTTGGAGAAGCAGTAATACCAAACCGCGTGACTATCAAGAGCTTGGAGAAGCATTAATACCATACACCTCGACTATCACGAGATTAGGGAAGCAGTATTAACAAACAGCTTAACAATCTCAAACTCGGGGTAGCAGTTATACCTAACAGCTTGACTATCACAAGCGTGGTGAAGGAATAAAATCAAACAATTTTATTAACACACTATTTGGGAAGCAGTAATACCTTACAGCTTGACTATCATTGGCTTGGAGCAGCAGTAATACCAAACAGTTCAACTGTCACAAGCCTAGGAAGCAGTAATACTTTACAGCTTGACTGTCACAAGCTTGGAGAAGCAGTGACACCAAACCGCTTGCCAATCACAAGCTTATGGAACCAGTTATACCAAACATTTTGTTTATCACAAGCTTGTAGAAGCAGTCATACCAAATAGCTCGACTATCACAAATTTAGGGAAGACGTTATGCCAAACATCTTGACTATAACAAGCCTAGGGAAGCAGTAATATCAAACAGCGTGACTATCACAAGCATAGGGAAACGATAATATCAAACAGATTGACTATCACAAGCTTGGAGAAGTAGTAATACCAACAGCTTGACAATCAAAAGCTTGGAGAAGTAGTAATACCTAACAGTTTGACTATCACAAGCTTGGAGAAGCAGTAAAAACAATCAGCTTGACTATCACAAGCTTAGTGAAGCAGTAATACTAAACAACTTGACTGTAACAAGCCTAGGGAAGCAGAAATATCAAACATCTTGACTATCACAAGCATGGGGAAGCTTTGATGTCAAACAGCTTGACTTTCACAAGCTTAGGGAAGCAGTAATATCAAACAGCTTGTCTATCACAAGCTTGGAGAAACAGTAATCCCGAACAGCTTGACTATCACAAGTTGAGGGAAACAGTGAAACCAATTCACTTGACTATCACAAGTGTAGGGAAGCAGTAATATCAAACGGCTTGTCTAACACAAGCCTAGGGAAGCAGTAATATCAATCAGCTTGAATATCACTAGCTTGGAGAAGCACTAATACCAAACAGCTAGACTATCACAAGCATGAGGATGCAGTCATACCATCAGATTGACCATCACAAGCCTAGGGAAGCCGAAATATCAAACATCTTGACTATCACAAGCATGGGGAAGCTTGATGTCAAACAGTTTGACTATCACAAGCTTAGGGAAGCAGTAATATCAAACAGCTTGTCTATCATGAGCTTGGAGAAGCAGAAATACCAAATAACTTGACTATCACAAACTTTGCTAAGCAGTAATACCTATTAGTTTGACCATCACAGGCTTGGAGAAGCAGTAATACAAAACAGCTTGAATATTACAACCTTAGGGAAGCAGTAATACCAAACAGCTCGACTATCACAAGCGTAGGGAAGCAGTAATATTTAAGAAGCTCGACTATCACAAGCTTGGAGAAGCAATAATACAAAAAAAAATTGACTATCTTATTCCTAGGAAAGCAGTAATACCAAACAGCTTGACTATCACAAGCTTAGGTCGAGCAGTAATACCAAACAGCTTGACTATCACAAGCTTAGGGAAGCAGTAATGCCTAACAGCTTCACTATCACAAGCTTGGAAAAGCAGTAATACCAAACAGCGTGACTATCACAAGCTTGGAGAAGCAGTTATAATAAAAAGCTTGACTATCACATGCTTAGGAAAGCAGTAATACCAAACAGCTTGACTCTCACAAGCTTAGGTTGAGCAGTAATACCAAACAACTTAACTATCACAAGCTTAGGGAAGCAGCAAAAGCTACTAGTTTGACTATCACAGGCTTGGAGAATCAGCAATACCAAACAGCTTCACTATTACAACCTTGGGGAAGCAGTAATACCAAACAGCTTGACTATGACAAGCTTAGGGAAGCAGTGATGCCTAACAGCTTCACTATCACAAGCTTGGAGAAGCAGTTATACCAAACAGCGTGACTATCAAAAGCTTACAGAAGCAGTAATAACATACAGCTCGACTATCACGAGATTAGGGAAGCAGTATTAACAAACAGCTTAACAATCACAAACTCGGGGTAGCAGTTATACCTAACAGCTTAACTATCACAAGCGTGGAGAAGCAATAAAATCAATCAATTTGATTATCACACTATTTGGGATGCAGTAATACCCTACAGCTTGACTATCATTAGCTTGGAGCAGCAGTTATACCAAACAGCTTGACTATCACAAGCTTAGGGAAGCAGTAATCCCAAACAGCTAGACTATCACAAGCTTAGGGAATCAGGAAATCCAAACAGCTTGACTATCACGACCTTAGGGAAGCAGTAATACCAAACAGTTCAATTGTAAAAAGCTTAAGAAGCAGGAATACTTAACAGCTTGACTATAACAAGCTTGGAGATACAGTGATACAAAACCGCTTGCCAATCACAAGCTTATGGAACCAGTAATACCAAACATTTTGTTTATCAAAAGCTTGTAGAAGCAGTAATACCAAATAGCTCGACTATCACAAACTTAGGGAAGACGTAATACCAAACAGCTTGACTATAACAAGCCTAGGGAAGCAGTAATATCATACAGCTTGACTATCACAAGCTTGGAGAAGTAGTAATACCAAACAGCTTGACTATCACAAGCTTGGAGAAGTAGTAATACCTAACAGTTTGACTATCACAAGCTTGGAGAAGCAGTAAAAACATACAGCTTGACTATCACAAGCTTAGTGAAGCAGTAATACTAAACAACTTGACTGTAACAAGCCTAGGAAAGCAGAAATATCAAACATCTTGACTATCACAAGCATGGGGAAGCTTTGATGTCAAACAGCTTGACTATCACAAGCTTAGGGAAGCAGTAATATCAAACAGCTTGTCCATCACTAGCTTGGAGAAATAGTAATCCCAAACAGCTTGACTATCACAAGCTTAGTAAAGCAGTGAAGCCGATTCACTGGACTATCACAAGTCTAGGGAAGCAGTAATATCAACATCTTACCTATCACAAGATTGGAGAAGCAGAAATACCAAACAACTTGACTATCAGAAGCTAAGGTAAGCAGTAATACCTACTAGTTTGACTATCACAGGCTTGGAGAACTAGTAATACCAAACAGCTTGACTATTACAACCTTAGGAAAGCAGTAATACCCAACAGCTTGACTATCACAAGCTTAGAGAAGCAGTAATGCCTAACAACATGACTATCATCAGCTTGGAGAATCAGTATTACCAAACAGCGTGACAATCACAAGCTTGGAGAAGCAGTAATACCCAACAGCTTGAAATTTTCCATCTTGGGGAATCAGTAATTTCAAACACTTTGACTATCACAACTTTGTAGAAGCAGTAATATCATACAGCTTGACTATCACGAGCTTAGGGAAGCAATAATACTAAACAACATGACTGTAACAAGCCTAGGGAAGCAGAAATATCAAACAGCTTGACTATCACAAGCATAAGGAAGCTTTGACGTCAAACAGCTTAACTATCACAAGCTTAGGGAAGCAGTAATATCATACAGCTTGACCATCACAAGCTTGGAGAAACAGTTATACCAAACAGCTTGACTATCATGAGCTTAGGGAAGCAGTAGTGCCTGACAGTTACACTATCACAAGCTCAGGGAAGCGGTATTACCAAACGGCTTGACTATCACGACCATAGGGAAGCAGTAATACCAAACAGTTCAACTGTTTCAAGCTTTGGAAGCAGTAATACTTAACAGCTTGACTATCACAAGCTCGGAGCAGCAGTAATACCAAATAGCTTGACGATCACAAGCTCAGGGTAGACGTAATACCAGACAGCTTGACTATAACAAGCCTAGGGAAGCAGTAATATCAAACAGCTTGACTATCACAAGCATAGGGAAACTGTAATATCAAACAGCTTGATTATCACAAGCTTGGAGAAGTAGTGATACCAAACAGCTTGACTTTCACAAACTTGGAGAAGCAGTAACACCAAACAGCTTGATATTACAAGCTTAGGGGAGCATTAATACCTAACAGCTTGACTATCACAAGCTTCGAGAAGCAGTAATAACAAACAGCTTGACTATCACAAGACTAGCACCAACTGGACTGTCACAAGCAGTATTACTAAACAACTTGACTGAAACAAGCCTAGGGAAGCAGAAATATCAAACATCTTGACTGTCACGAGCTTAGGGAAGCAGTAACACCAAACAGGTGGACTATCACGAGCTTGGAGAAACAGTAATACCAAACAGCTTGACTATCTCAAGCTTGGAGAAGAACAAATACCAAACAACTTGACTATCATAAGCCTAGGGGAGCAGTAATACTTAACAGCTTTACTATCACGAGCTTGGCGAAGCAGTAAAAAACAAATATCTTGACCATCACTAGCTTAGGGAAGCAGTAATACATAACATCTTGACTATCACAAGCTTAGGAAAGCAGTATTATCAAACACCTTGACTATCACGAACTTAGGGAAGCAGTAATATCAAACTGCTTGACTATCACAAGCTTAGGAATGCAGTAATACCAAACAGCTTGACTATCCCATGCTTAGGGAAGCAGTAATACCAAATAGATTGACTATCAGAAGCCTAGGGAAGCAGTAATATCGAACATCTTACTTATCACAAGCTTGGAGAAGCAGAAATACCAAACATCTTGACTATCACAAGCTTAGAATAGCAGTAATACCTATTAGTTTGATTATCACAGGCTTGGAGAAGCAGTTATACCAAACAGCTTTACTATTACAACCTCAGGGAAGCAGTAATACCAAACAGCTTGACCATGACGAGCTTAGAGGAGCAGTAATGCCTAACAGCTTGACTATCACGAGCTTGGAGGATCAGTAATACCAAACAGCGAGACTATCACAAGCTTGGAGAAGTAGTAATACCCAACAGCTTGAACTTTTCCATCTCAGGGAATCAGTAATTTTAAACAGTTTGATTATAGCAAACTTGGAAAAAACAGTAATACCACACAGCTTGACTATCACAAGCTTAGTGAAGCAGTAATAATAAGCAACTTGACTGTTACAAGCCTAAGGGAGCAGAAATATCAAGCATCTTGTCTATCACGAGCATTGGGAAGCTTTGATATCAAACAGCTTGACAATCACATGCTTAGGGAAGCATTAATACCAAACAGCATGACTATCACAAGCTTAGGGAAACGGTAATACCAAACAGCCTTACTATCACAAGCTTGGAGAAGTAGTAGTAGTTAACAATTTGACTATCACAAAATTTGAAAAAGCAGTAAAAACAAACACCTTGACTATCACAAGCTTAGGGGAGCAGTAAACTAAACAACTTGACTTTAACAAGTCAAGGGAAGCAGAAATATCAAACAGCTTGAATATCACAAGCATAGGGAAGCTTTGATGTAAAACAGCTTGACTATCACAAGCTTAGGGAAGCAGCAATATCAAACAGCTTGACTATCACAAGCTTGGTGAAACAGTAATACCAAACAGCTTGACTATCACGAGCTTAGGGAAGCAGTCTCTCTAAACAGATTGACTATCACAAACATTGAGAAACAGTAATACCAAACAGCTTGACTATCACTAGTTCGGAGAAGAAGAAATACCAAACAACTTAACTGTCATATTCTTAGGGAAGCAGTAATACCTTACAGCTTGACTATCACAAGCTTGTCGAAACAGTAATACCAGGCAGCTTGACTATCACAAGCTTTGAGGAGAAGTAATACCAAACAAGTTGACTATCATAAGCTTAGGGAAGCAGTAATACCTAACAGCTTGACTATCACGAACTTTGCGAAGCAGTAAAAAACAAACAACTTGACTATCACTAGCTTAGGAAAGCAAGTAATACCTAACAGCTTTACTATCACAAGCTTAGGGAAGCAGTATTATCGAACAATTTGACTATCACAAGCTTAGGGAAGCAGTAATATTAAAGAAGCTCGACTATCATAAGCTTGGAGAAGCAGTAATACACAAAAAGGTCGACTATCACATGCTTAGGAAAGCAGTAATACCAAACAGTTTGACTATCACAAGCTTAGGGAAGCATTATTACCAAACAGCTTGACTATCACGACCTTAGAGATGCAGTAATACCAAACAGTTCAACTGTTACAAGCTTAGGAAGCAGTAATACTTAACAGCTTGACTATCACAAGCTTGGAGCCGCAGTGATTCCAAACCGCTTGCCAATAACAAGCTTAGGGAATCAGTAACACCTAACAGCTTGTTTATCACAAGCTTGGAGAAGCAGTAATACCAAATACTGTAGCTCGACTATCACAAGCTCAGGGTTGACGTAGTACCAAACAGCTTGACTATAACAAGCCTAGGGGAGCAGTAATATCAAACAGCTTGACTATCACAAGCATAGGGAAACTGTAATATCAAACAACTTGCTATTACAAGCTTAGGGAAGCAGTAATACCTAACAGTTTGACTATCACAAGCTTGGAGAAGAAGTGATACCAAACAGCTTAACTATCACAAGCTTGGAGAAGCAGTAACACCAAACAGCTTGCTATTACAAGCTTATGGAAGCAGTAAAACCTAACAGTTTGACTATCACAAGCTTAGGGAAGCATTATTACTGAAGAACTTGACTGTAACAATCCTAGGGAAGCAGAAATATGAAACAGCTTGACTGTCACGAGCTTAGGGAAGCAATAACACCAAACAGCTTGGCTATCACAAGCTTGGAGATACAGTAATACCAAATAGCTTGACTATTTCAAGCATGGAGAAGAAGTAATACCAAAAAACTTGACTATCATAAGCTTTGGGGAGCAATAATACCTAACAGCTTGACTATCACGAGCTTGGCGAAGCAGTGAAACAAAAAAACATTTGACCTTCACTAGCTTAGGGAAGCAGTAATATCAAACTGCTTGACTATTACAAGCCTGAGGAAGCAGTAATATCAAAAAAGCGCGACTATCACAAGCTTGTAGGAGCAGTAATACCAAAAAAAAATACTATCACAAGCTTAGGAAGGCAGTATTACCAAACAGCTTGACTATCACAAGCTTAGTGAAGCAGTAGAAAACAAACATCTTGACCATCACTAGCTTAGTAAAGCAGTAATACCTAACACCTTGACTATCACAAGCTTAGGGAAGCAGTGATATCAAACTGCTTGACAATCACAAGCCTAGGGAAGAAGTAATATCAAAACAGCTCGACTATCACAAGCTTGGAGGAGAAATAATACCGAAAAGCTATACTATCACAAGCTTAGGAAAGCAGTAATACCAACATCTTGACTATCACAATCTTAGGGAAGCAGTAATACCAAATAGCCTGATTATCAAAAGCCTAGGGAAGCAGTTATATCAAACATCTTACCTATCACAAGCTTGGAGAAGCAGAAATACCAAACAACTTGACTATCATGAGCTTTGGGTAGCAGTAATACCTATAAGTTTGACTATCACAGGCTTGGAGAAGCAGTAATACCAAACAGCTTGACTATTACAACATTAGGGGAGCAGTAATATCAAACAGCTTGACTATGACAAGCTTAGATGAGCAGTAATGCCTAACAGCTTGACTATCACAAGCTTGGAGAATCAGTAATATCAAACAGCGTGACAATCAAAGGCTTGGAGAAGCAGAAATACCCAACAGCTTGAACTTTTCCATCTTATGAAATCAGTAATGTTAAACAGTTTGATTATCACAACCTTGGAGAAGCAGTAATTCCATGCAGCTTGACTATCACAAGCTAAGGGAAGCAGTAATAACATACAGCTTGACTATCAAGAGCCTAGGAAAGCAATAATATCGAACATCTTGACTATCACAAGCATGAAAGAACAGTATTACCAAACAGCTTGACTATCACAAGCTTGGAGAAGTAGTAATAGCTAACAGTTTGACTATCACAAGCTTGGAGAAACAGTAATAACAAACAGCTTGACTATCACAAGCTTAGGGAAGCAGTAATACTAAACGACTTGACTGTAACAAGCCTAGGGAAGCAGAAATATCAAACAGCTTGACTATCACAAGCAAAGGGAAGCTTTGATGTCTAAAAGCTGGACTATCACAAGCTTAGGGAAGCAGTAAAATCAAACAGCTTGACTATTATAAGCTTGGAGAATTAGTACTACCAAATAGCTTGACTATCACGAGCTTAGGGAAGCAGTAACTCCAAACAGCTTGACTATCACAAGGTTCGAGAAACAGTAATACCAAACTGCTTGACTATCACAAGCTTGGAGAAGAAGAAATACCAAACAACTTGACTATCATAAGCTTAGGGAAGCAGTAATTCCTAACAGCTTGACTATCACAAGCTTAGAGAAGCAGAAATACCTATTAGTTTCACTATCATAGGCTTGGAAAAGCAGTAATACCCAACAGCTTGACTATTACAACCTTAGGGAATCAGTAAAACCAAACAACTCGACTATGACAAGCTTTGGGATGAAGTAATGCCTAACGGTTTGACTACCACAAGCTTGACTATCATCACAAGCATGGAGAAACAGTAATACCAAACAGCTTGACTATCTCGAGCTTAGGGAAGCAGTAACTCCAAACAGCTTGACTATTACAATTTTTGATAGATAATACCAAACAGCTTGACTTTCACAAGCTTGGAGAAGAAGAAATACCAAACAACTTGACTTTCATAGTTTTAGGGAAGCAGTCATACCAATCAGCTTGACCATCACAAGCTTAGGGAAGCAGTAATACCAAACAGCTTAACTATTAGAACCTTAGGGAAGCACTAATACCAAACCTCTTGACTATGACAAGATTAGAGAAGAAGTAATGCCTAACAGTTTGACTACCACAAGCTTGGAGAAGCAGTAATTCCAAACAGCTTGACTATCACAAGCGTAGGGAAGCAGTAATACCAAACAGCTTGACTGTGACAAGCTTAGGGAAGCAGTAATACCAAACAGCTTGACTATCACGAGCTTGGGGGAGCAGTAACTCCAAACAGCTTGACTATCACGAGCTCTAGAGAAGCAGTAATACATATTAGTTTGACTATCATAGGCTTGGAAAAGCAGTAATACCAAACAGCTTTACTATTACAACCTTAGGGAAGCAGAAATACCAAACAGCTTGACTCTGACAAGCTTAGGGAAGCAGTAATGCATAACAGTTTGACTACCACAAGCTTGGAGAAGCAGTAATACCAAACAGCTTGACTATCACAAACATAGGGAAGCAGTCATACCAATCAGCTTGACTATCATAAGCTTAGGGAAGCAGTAATACCAAACAGCTTGACTATCACGAGCTTGGGGGAGCAGCATTACCAAACAGCTTGACTATCACAAGCTTTAGAGAATCAGTAATACCTATTAGTTTTACTTATAAGCTTTGAAAAGCAGTAATACCAAACAGCTTTGCTATTACAACCTTAGGGAAGCAGTAATACCAAACAGCTTGACTATCACAAGCTTGGAGAAACAGTAATACCAAACAGCTTGACTATCACGAGCTAAGGGAAGCAGTAAGTCCAAACAGTTTGACTATCACAAGCTTGGAGAAACAGTAATACCAAACAGCTTGACTTTCACAAGCTTGGGGAAGAAGAAATACCAAACAGCTTGACTATCAAAAGCTTAGGGAAGCAGTAATACCTATTAGTTCGACTTATAAGCTTGGAAAAGCAGTAATACCAAACAGCTATACTATTACAACCTTAGGGAAGCAGTAATACCAAACAGCTTGACTATCACAAGCTTGGAGAAACAGTAATACCAAACAGCTTGACTATCACGAGCTAAGGGAAGCAGTAACTTCAAACAGTTTGACTATCACAAGCTTGGAGAAACAGTAATAACAAACAGCTTGACTTTCACAAGCTTAGAGAAGATAAAATACCAAACAACTCGACTATCACAAGCTTAGGGAAGCAGTAATATCAAACAGATTGACTATTACAAGCTTGGAGAATTAGTACTACCAAATAGCTTGACTATCACGAGCTTAGGGAAGCAGTAACTACAAACAGCTTGACTATCACAAGCTTCGAGAACCAGTAATACCGAACAGCTTGACTATCACAAGCTTGGAGAAGAAGAAATACCAAACAACTTGACTATCATAAGCTTAGGGAAGCAGTAATACCTAACAGCTTGACTATCAAAAGCTTAGAGGAGCAGAAATACATATTAGTTTGACAATCTAAGGCTTGGAAAAGCAGTAATACCCAACGGCTTGTTTATTACAACCTTAGGGAATCAGTAAAACCAAACAACTAGACTATGACAAGCTTAGGGATGCAATAATGCCTAACAGTTTGACTACCACAAGCTTGGAGAAGCAGTAATACCAAACAGCTTGACTATCACAAGCTTAGGGAAGCAGTGATACCAAATAAATTGACTATCAGAAGCCTAGGGAAGCAGTAATATCAAACATCTTACCTATCACAAGCTTGGAGAAGCAGAAATACCAAACATCTTGACTATCACAAGCTTAGAGCAGCAGTAATACATATTAGTTTGACTATCACAGGCTTGGAGAAGCAGTAATACCAAACAGCTTGACTATTACAACCTTAGGGAAGCAGTAATACCAAACAGCTTGACTATGACAAGCTTAGGGAAGCAGTAGTGCCTAACAGCTTGAATATCACAAGCTTGGAGAATCAGTAATACCAAACAGCGTGACTATCACAAGCTTGGAGAAGCAGTAATACCCAACAGCTTAAACTTTTCCATCTTAGGGAATCAGTAATTTTAAACAGTTTGATCATCATAACCTTGGAAAAGAAGTAATACCATACAGCTTGACCATCACGAGATAAGGGAAGCAGTATTATCAAACACCTTGACTATCACAAGCATGGGGAAGCAGTAATACCCAGCAGCTTGACTATCACAAGCTTGAAAAGCAGTAACATCACACAGCTCGACTATCACAAGCTATGGGAAGCAGTATTAACAAACAGCTTGATTATCACAAGCCCCTAATTAAGCAGTAATATCAGACATTTCGACTATCACAAGCCTAGGAAATCAGTAATATCAAACATCTCGACTATCACAAGCTTGAAAAAGCAGTAATACCAAACAGATTGACTATCACAAGCTTAGGGAAACAGTAATACCAAACAGCTTAACTATCACAAGCCTGGAGAAGTAGTAGTAGCTAACATTTTGACTATCGCAAGCTTGAAGAAGCAGTAAAAACGAACACCTTGACTATCACAAGCTTAGGGAAGCAGTATAACTAAACAACTTGACTGTAACAAGCGAAGGGAAGCAGAAATATCAAACAGCTTGACTGTCACGAGCTTAGGGAAGCAATAACACCAAACAGCTTGACTATCACAAGCTTGGAGAAACAGTAATACTAAACAGCTTCACTATCAGAAGCTTGGAGGAGAAGAAATATCAAACAACTTGACCATCACAAGCTTAGGGAAGCAGTAATACCTATTTGTATGACTATCACAGGCTTGGGGAAGCAGTAATACCAAATAGCTTGTCTATTACAACCTTAGGGAAGCAGTAATATCAAACAGCTTGACTATCACAAGCTTGGAGAAGAAAAAATACCAAATAACTTGACTATCATAAGCTAAGAGAAGCAGTAATACATAACAGCTTGACTATCACAAGCTTGTCAAAACAGTAATAATAAACAGCTTGACTATCACAAGCTTTCAGGAGAAGTAATACCAAACAACATGACTATTATAAGCTAAGGGAAGCAGTAATACCTTACAGCTTGACTATCACAAGCTTCGCGAAGCAGTAAAAAACGAACAACTTGACCATCACTAGCTTAGGGAAGCAGTAATACCTAACAGCTTGACAATCACAAGCTTAGAGAAGCAGTAATACATAACAGCTTGTTTATCACAAGTTTGGAGAAGCAGTAATACCAAATAGCGTGACTATCTCAAGCTTGGAGAAGAAGTAACACCAAACAGCTTGCTATTACAAGCTTATGGAAGCAGTAATACCTAACAGTTCGACTATCACAAGCTTTGAGAAGCAGCAATAACAGCCAGCTCGACTATCACAAGCTTAGGGAAGCAGTATTACTAAAGAACTTGACTGTAACAAGCCTAGGGAAGCAGAAATATCAAAGAGCTTGACTGTCACGAGCTTAGGGAAGCAATAACACCAAACAGCTTGACTATCACAAGCTTGGAGAAACAGGAATACCAAACAGCTTGACTATCTCAAGCTTGGAGAAGAAGTATTACCAAAAAACTTGACTATCATAAGCTTAGGGGAGCAGTAATACCTAACAGCTTGCCTATCACGAGCTTGACGAAGCAGTATAAACAAACATTTGACCATCACTAGCTTAGGGAAGCAGTAATATCAAACTGCTTGACTATCACAAGCCTAGGGGAGCAGTAATATCAAAAAAGCGCGACTATCACAAGCTTGGAGGAGCAGTAATACCAAAAAGCTTGACTATCACAAGCTTAGGAAAGCAGTAATACCAAACAGCTTGACTATCACAAGCTTAGGGAAGCAGTGATACCAAATAAATTGACTATCAGAAGCCTAGGGAAGCAGTAATATCAAACATCTTACCTATCACAAGCTTGGAGAAGCAGAAATACCAAACATCTAGACTATCGCAAGCTTAGAGCAGCAGTAATACCTATTAGTTTGACTATCACAGGCTTGGAGAAGCAGTAATACCAAACAGCTTGACTATTACAACCTTAGGGAAGCAGTAATACCAAACAGCTTGACTATGACAAGCTTAGGGAAGCAGTAATGCCTAACAGCTTGACTATCACAAGCTTGGAGAATCAGTAATACCAAACAGCGTGACTATCACAAGCGCGGAGAAGCAGTAATACCCAACAGCTTAAACTTTTCCATCTTAGGGAATCAGTAATTTTAAACAGTTTGATCATCATAACCTTGGAAAAGAAGTAATACCATTCAGATTGACCATCACGAGATTAGGGAAGTAGTATTATCAAACACCTTGACTATCACAAGCATGGGGAAGCATTAATACCCAGCAGCTTGACTATCACAAGCTTGAAAAGCAGTAACACCACACAGCTCGATTATCACAAGCTATGGGAAGCAGTATTAACAAACAGTTTGATTATCACAAGCCTAATTAAGCAGTAATATCAGACATTTCGACTATCACAAGCCTAGGAAATCAGTAATATCAAACATCTCGACTATCACAAGCTTGAAAAAGCAGTAATACCAAACAGCTTGACTAACACAAGCTTAGGGAAACAGTAATACCAAACAGCTTAACTATCACAAGCCTGGAGAAGTAGTAGTAGCTAACATTTTGACTATCGCAAGTCTGAAGAAGCAGTAAAAACGAACACCTTGACTATCACAAGCTTAGGGAAGCAGTATAACTAAACAACTTGACTGTAACAAGCTTAGGGAAGCAGAAATATCAAACAGCTTAACTGTCACGAGCTTAGGGAAGCAATAACACCAAACAGCTTGACTATCACAAGCTTGGAGAAACAGTAATACCAAACAGCTTGACTATCTTGAGCTTAGAGAAGAAGTAATACCAAAAAACTTGACCATCATAAGCTTAGGGGAGCAGTAATACCCAACAGCTTGACTATCACGAGCTTGACGAAGCAGTAAAAACAAACATTTGACCATCACTAGCTTTGGGAAACAGTAATATCAAACTGCTTGACTATCACAAGCCTAGGGAAGCAGTAATATCAAAAAAGCACGACTATCACAAGCTTGGAGCAGCAGTAATACCAAACAGCTTGACTATCACATGCTTAGGGAAGCAGTGATATCAAACAGCTTGACTATCACAAGCTCGGAGAAACAGTAATAACAAACAGCTTGACTATCACGAGCTTAGAGAAGCAGTGACACCAAACAGCTTGACTATCACAGGATTGGAGCAACATTGATACCAAACAGCTTGACTATCAAATGCATGGAGAAGAAGTAATACCAATCAACTAGACTACTACTAGGTTAGGGTAGCAGTAATACCTAACAGCTTGACTATCACAAG
>SDVV010005567.1:0-19109 GCA_016164225.1 Gammarus roeselii | reverse complement strand
AGAGGTTTGACCTTTTAAATGCGTACTCTTTTAATTTCAAAATTTCGCCGTCAATTTCACTGTCGAACTCTGAGATGGGCGACAATTGTCATGGAAAGAAAAATGTCCGTGACACGACTAGATCTGGGATAATTAATGACGGTACAAAGAAGAGAACGTGACTGGTTTTGACTGATCATGTTTGTCACCTATAATCTAGCAACAAGGTAACGTGAAGACCAGGTTTCAGCCGTCTCAATTAACCGCCATGGAGTTAACACAGACAATTCCCCTGACTGTGATCGTATCCATGGCAAGTGAAATTGGTGCCGAGGGCTTCCTAGACGAGCATTTTGCCTGCCGATGATCAGCCAACGGCGATGATGTCCTTAAGTCAAGCACAGCATATTTTAGGTCTGCAATATTATCGGATGAATAATTGCTTGCTTATAGGCAATCGTTAACTGGGTTTATTAAATTTCTTGACCAAATAATTCACCCATGAATTGGTTTCACTGTCAAAACACGAAGATTAATCGCTGCCCAGGCCTACTCCTTCCATGCGCAATGGGACAGTTGCCTGGCCCGAGTGCACAACTGCCTAGGCCTACTCCTTCTGTGATGCAAGAAGACAGTTGCCTGGCCGCAGTGCACAAGGTTTCCATAACTCTGGAATAATAATATACCACATGTTCCAGGCCTCAATATACCTTGGAGTTAGATGTTCCAGACAAAGATTGAACTGCAGTGTTTATTTGGCTCAGTGAACAATCTCCTCACGACATCGGCTGGACATGTGAGATTGATTCAGAATAGGATATTTCCTGTTGGAAGAAGATGGAAGGACATGAGCTTGCAACCCTCAATCTTTGCTTCCATCTGTCAATGACATGCAAGCAGCATGAACGGAGGCATGTTATGGAAGCAGCATAACCGTAGGCATGTTACGACAGCAGCATAACCGGAGGCATGTTATGGAAGCAGCATAACCGGAGGCATGTTACGACAGCAGCATAACCGGAGGCATGTTACGACAGCAGCATAACCGGAGGCCTGTTACGACAGCAGCATAACCGGAGGCATGTTACGACAGCAGCATGACCGGCGTCATGCTTCGACAGCAGCATGATCAGCGTCATGTTACGACAGCAATATGACCAGCATCATGTTACGACAGCAACATGATCAGCGTCATGCTACGACAGCAGCATGACCGGAGACATGTTAGACAGCAGCATGACCAGCGTATGTTACCGCAGCAGCATGATCAGCGTCATGTTACGACAGCAGCATGACCAGCTTCATGTTACGACAGCAGCAATACCAGCGTATGTTACGATAACAGCATGATCAGCGTATGTTACGACAACATCATGATCAGCGTCATGTTACGGCAGCAGCATGACCGGCGTCATGTTACGACAGCAGCTTGACCAGCATATGTTACGACAGGAGAATGATCATCGTCATGTTACCACAGCAGCATGATCAGCATCATGTTACGACGCAGCATGACCGGCGTATGTTACGACAACACCATGATCAGCGTCATGTTACGACAGCAGCATGACCAGCGTATGTTACGACAGCAGCATGATCAGCATCATGTTACGACGCAGCATGATCGGCGTATGTTACGACAACACCATGATCAGCGTCATGTTACGACAGCAGGATGACCAGCGTATGTTACGACGGCAGCATGATCAGCGTCAGTTTATGACGGCAGCATGACCGGCGTCATGTTACGACAGCAGCATGACCAGCGTATGTTACGACAGCAGCATGATCAGCGTCAGGTTATGACATCAGCATGACCAGCGTCATGTTACGGCAGCAGCATGACCGGCGTCATGTTACGATTACACCATGACCAGCGTCATGTTACGACAGCAGCATGACCGGCGTCATGTTCCGACAGCAGCATGATCAGCGTCATGTTGCGACAGAAGCATGATCAGCGTCATGTTACGACAGCAGCATGACCAGCGTCATGTTACGACAGCAGCATGACCAGCGTCGTCTTACGACAGCAGCATGATTAACGTATGTTACGACAGCAGCATGACCAGCGTCATGTTACGACAGCAGTAAGACCAGCGTCATGTTACGACAGCAGCATGACCAGCGTCATGTTACGACAGGAGCATGATCAGCGTATGTTACGACAGCAGCATGATCAGCGTCATGTTGCGACAGCAGCATGATCAGCGTCATGTTCCGACTGCAGCATGATCAGCGTCATGTTGCGACAGCAGCATGATCAGCGTCATGTTACGACAGCAGCATGACCAGCGTCATGTTACGACAGCAGCATGACCAGCGTCATGTTACGACAGCAGCATGACCAGCGTCATGTTACGACAGCAGCATGATCAGCGTATGTTGCGACAGCAGCATGATCAGCGTCATGTTGCGACAGCAGCATGATCAGCGTCATGTTACGACAGCAGCATGACCAGCGTCATGTTACGACAGAAGCATGACCAGCGTCATGTTACGACAGGAGCATGATCAGCGTATGTTACGACAGCAGCATTATCAGCGTCATGTTGCGACAGCAGCACGATCAGCGTCATGTTCCGACAGCAGCATGATCAGCGTCATGTTGCGACAGCAACATGATCAGCGTCATGTTACGACAGCAGCATGACCAGCGTCATGTTACGACAGCAGCATGACCAGCGTCATGTTACGACAGCAGCAAGATCAGCGTATGTTACGACAGCAGCATGACCAGCGTCATGTTACGACAGCAGCATGACCAGCGTCATGTTACGACAGCAGCATGATCAGCGTATGATACGACAGCAGCATGACCAGCGTCATGTTACGACAGCAGCATGACCAGCGTCATGTTACGACAGCAGCATGACCAGCGTCATGTTACGACAGCAGCATGATCAGCGTATGTTGCGACAGCAGCATGATCAGCGTCATGTTACGACAGCAGCATGACCGGCGTCATGTTCCGACAGCAGCATGATCAGCGTCATGTTGCGACAGCAGCATGATCAGCGTCATGTTACGACAGCAGCATGACCAGCGTCGTGTTACGACAGCAGCATGACCAGCGTCATGTTATGACAGCAGCATGATCCGCGTATGTTACGACAACAGCATGACCAGCGTCATGTTACGACAGCAGCATGACCAGCGTCATGTTACGACAGCAGCATGACCAGCGTCATGTTACGACTGCAGCATGATCAGTGTATGTTACGACAGCAGCATTACCAGCGTATGTTACGACAGCAGCATGACCAGCATCATGTTACGACAGCAGCATGACCAGCGTCATGTTACGACAGCAGCATGATCAGCGTATGTTACGACAGCAGCATGACCAGCGTCATGTTACGACAGCAGCATGACCAGCGGCGCATGGCATTCATTATTCTAAAAATAGCGGGCAGCTTTGGACATGAAGATGAAAAACGAACAACTAAACATTGTTCCGGTAATTGGCTCATGATGAATTGCTCTTAAGCTGCAGTCGGTGTGATGAACGTGATTGGAAAAGCCAAGGAAAGATAACATAGTAACAACTATGCTCCGCTGGTGTTTGCTGTCGTACAAGGGAGAATCAAGCCATCAACCAGCTGATACGTGTTGACGAGGTGGTATAATCGATACAGTGCCAGCAACAGCTGGCAGAGGGTGCAAAGTGAACATTCGAAGACTGCGAGCTGCAAGCACTTGCTGTCGCAATAAATACTAAAAACCAACACTTTTTTTAACAAGAGTTTGGAACACCGTCATTTGTAATCACATATTATTTTCAGAGTGATGCTGTTCAAATGTTCCATAAATGAGCCACTTTGTGAAAGCAATCATGATGCAGTTGCAAACGACTTTTACGAGCATTGATTGAACATATCAACTCTCGCAATGTTTGCTTCTCTATCGTATTAGAGGGTCTGACAGTGTCACTCAAGACGTCGAGGTGGACAAACCTCGGTGCTTGCTTCGTCATCACCTGCTTATATGCAGACATTAATTAAAACCTTAAACTTATCAATTTATTATTCTCACATCGCTTGAATACGAGTAACATCGTAATATTATTAACAGTATGAATAAATATTGTAATTACCTTGTTAAATAGGTAAACTTTTATACAAACGAAGGAAACTGTCAGTGAAGTATGACATCGTGTTTGCGTGAACGTAGGTCGCATAGGGAAAAGGGTTTCCCAGTTCTACAATCAATTTAATGGCAATTATCTGAACAAATAAAAAATTGCGATTTTTTCACGGTAATTCCTGCTATTATTTAACATTCGGAGCCATGTAGAAAGGAAGTTGTTACATAACTTTTAATTTTAGATTGAATGCATGCAAATATGTCGGTAATGTCTAACCAGAAGAAATCAATGGATTGCTCATTGCATATATCATCTTGGAATTCCCTCCTGAAAGTAAATGTTCAAACAATGCTGAATAAAACTCCCCTTAAATTAGACTGGTGATGTATTTGTCACCGTGATCTGTTGGCTGTTGCAGTCCGCACCCGGTCATACTTATGAGGCGACGAGTAGAGGCTGTAAAGGGGAAGTGTTGCCTGCGCCCGGTCACAGCATGAATTAGTTATTGCGCTGGGCTGCTTGTCATGCGTCGGGCCGCTTGTCATGCGCTGGGCTGCTTGTCATGCGTCGGGCCGCCTTCTTAAGGCCTCACCACACGAAAGTCATAGGTGCGAAGGCCATGAGTTTTTTGATCGAAGGGTATGTGCCTCGATACGCAGGACTCCTGCCTGTCATTGGCTGATATCCCAAGGACGCATAACCTCATCGACTGAAATACACAAGGCCTTCGGGCCTTTTACTGTCATGCGCTGAGGCTTTTACGTTGGGTTGCCAGTCATGCGTCGGGCAGCTAATCTTACGTCGGCAACCTGACGTGCGTTCGTCCTCAAGTCTTGCGTCCTGTTAAACGATCCAATTGTGTGAAATATCAACTGGAGCTGTTGTCAAAAATTACGTCCGAGTGTTTATTAATTAGAAAATATAACCTACGGAATATTTTTAAACTCCTTTATAATATAATAATTTAAATGCGTACATCGAGAATATGAAGCTTTTGGTTTACATTATTTGACATAATGGGTTGAATTTTTGTTTCCTGATATCGTAAATGTCATTTTTTAAACATTGACACATGTAAAAAAAATAGTGTTTTCAAACATTTGAGCAATTTGAGAATCGTCATAATCCATTTTGCATAAATAAGTAAACATAAATTCCAGATTAATACTTGACACTCATGAACGCTCCAATGACACATTTGACGGGCACTTATTTTGAGGTTGTAGTTTATGAAATTAGGCATACGTACCTCAGTACATTTTGTCGGTATCTGGTTCGAAATTATGATTTTTTTTCTATTCCAGATTTCGATGGCTTAGTAGCATTTTGGCACTGCGTATACAGTGGTGTTCATTTATTTTACATTGAAACAGAGTTTTCACGCAAAAAAAAACAGTATTCATGAATGTTTTTTTCCTAAGTATAATTTTTGTTGCTTCTGATAGACTCTTTGCAATCAATTCCACAGCAAGCCTTTAATAGTTTTTATAACAATTTGAATTCGAATTCTATTGAGACTCATTTATGTGCATTTGAGTTGATAAGTACATTATTTCAGTTTTAAAATTTCCATTTCTAAGAAATATTCTGCAAGCATATTGTGTTTATACACTTGAAACGTTGTTTTCAGAATAAAGAGAAACAATATAAAATCGCTGCTGAATCGGTAAATTCTCATTGTTTCTATATCAAAATAAGAAAATTTAGTTCGTTATGTTTGTTGCATTGTTAAGTAGGTAGGATACGAAATAAATCTCCTGTACATTAGCTTCCAACCGATAGCAATAATTTTTTTGAACGATTTGTTGGAACGTTAGATTGACCATTTAAACTAGGAACTTATTCATAAAATACCTCGCTGTTTGAACGTAAAACAATTGAAAAAAAAATGATATCAAACATTCATAAATAATTTTGCCTTGGGCGTATACACAAAAAATATAGTCTGTCTAACAACCATCTTATGATATAAAATTCCATCCATATTCATTGAAATAAGAACTTGAGGCATGTTTCCCAGTAAATACAGGTGAATGTTTTTTTTAAAGGTTGTTCAAAGTTTTTCTACTCTTCGACGTCTTGAAATACTTCGGAATTGAATATTACTGGGTATTTTGAGATAGAAGATTTCACTGGTCATTATGATGATGAAACTTTGTTTTTGGGGATTTGTTAGGCAATTGAGTGGCCAAATAACAACCATGACGAAACCGTTACATTTCAGCGAAATCATAATTCGGGTGGGAACCTGTAAATTATACATTTAAACAAGAATTACAACAATGTCTTTCAAACGAAAAAGTAAATTGCATATGCCTTATTATTATGTATGTACAACGAACAGTCACTGTGCTACCAAATCCCTTGCCATCATTAGGCAATAACCACTTATATCTAAATGATGATGATCGAATCAGATACGCGCCATGGCTTAGATAAGCCGATTAGAGTCTCGATTAGGGTTGCGACCAACATTCAACAATAAGTTCACTGAAACTACTCTAAAAGGCGCCACCATTAATGGAATTGAGAAAGTTTCCTCACTTTGCATTCATATCGGCTGAGTTTCGTTATCGTGGAAAGCCGTAAAAGAAAAGGAATTTATCCGAAGCAAATGAAACGCTTTGATGGCAAGTCATTGTTTCAAGCACTTCTTTCAGTTGGTGTCCGTTTACCGAAATAAATGGAAATTACAAAGCTGACAATGCATAGGATTCTACCTTGATACTTCTTATGTGCCGCACAATACGTTGAACTTGTTTGACTCTCATTCTACCTTGATACTTATTCTAAGCCGCACAATACGTTGAACTTGTTTGACTCTCATTCTACCTTGATACTTATTCTAAGCCGCACAATACGTTGAACTTGTTTGACTCTCATTCTACCTTGATACTTATTCTAAGCCGCACAATACGTTGAACTTGTTTGACTCTCATTCTACCTTGATACTTATTCTAAGCCGCACAATACGTTGAACTTGTTTGACTCTCATTCTACCTTGATACTTATTCTAAGCCGCACAATACGTTGAACTTGTTTGACTCTCATTCTACCTTGATACTTATTCTAAGCCGCACAATACGTTGAACTTGTTTGACTCTCATTCTACCTTGATACTTATTCTAAGCCGCACAATACGTTGAACTTGTTTGACTCTCATTCTACCTTGATACTTATTCTAAGCCGCACAATACGTTGAACTTGTTTGACTCTCATTCTACCTTGATACTTATTCTAAGCCGCACAATACGTTGAACTTGTTTGACTCTCATTCTTCCGTGATACTTATTCTAAGCCGCACAATAAGTTGAACTTGTTTGACTCTCATTCTTCCTTGATACTTATTCTAAGCCGCACAATACGCTGAACTTGTTTGGCTCTCATTCTACCTTGATACTTATTCTAAGCCGCACAATACGTTGAACTTGTTTGACTCTCATTCTACCTTGATACTTATTCTAAGCCGCACAATACATTGAACTTGTTCGGCTCTCATTCTACCTTGATACTTCTACTAAGCCGCACAATACGTTGAACTTGTTTGACTCTCATTCCACCTTGATACTTCTAATGAGCCGCACAACATGTTGAAATTGTTTGGCTATCATTCTACCGTGATACTTCTAATGAGCCGCACAACATGTTGAAATTGTTTGGCTATCATTCTACCGTGATACTTCTATTAAGCCGCACAATATGTTGAACTTGTTTGACTCTCATTCTTCCTTGATACTTATTCTAAGCCGCACAATACGTTGAACTTGTTTGGCTCTCATTCCACATTGATACTTCTACTAAGCCGCACAATATGTTGAACTTGTTTGGCTCTCATTCTACATTGATACTTCTACTAAGCCGCATAATATGTTGAACTTGTTTGGCTCACATTCTACCTTGATACTTCTACTAAGCCGCACAATATGTTGAACTTCTTTGGCTCTCACGAGGGTGGAAAATACGTTGAATATGCGGTGCCTCTGTTGTCAGGAAGTCTCTTCAGCCTCGAAAGAACCTAGTTTACTACGTGTTACGATTGCTCAGTAGTTGTTCAGATGCTCCTCCTGATCGATACCGTGCTATACGTCACTATGGAGGCGTTCTCTGTTATCCTGACACTGATGCTTGCCTCGCGTGCAGCGATGACTATCAGTTCGTCTTCGGTGGCAGCGCCTGGTGTACTTCTCTAAATAGCCTGGTGCAATTCTCTATAGAGCCAGGAGCATTTCTAAATTGCTATTTGAATATCGAACATGGTTTCTCGTCACAAAACCTACCCATTGAATCAATAATTAAGATTACATAATCAGAAATTGATGTGTAGGATAGATCTCCCTTACAGTTAATAGTGACTTTAACTGTTACAAGTGTTTTCAAGTATAGGAAGACAACAACTAGGTGGCCTTTTGATAGCAAGAGAATCAGGTCTAAAGTAGAATGTTTAAGAGAGCTTCTTGTGACATTTCTGCGTTTAAAAGACCAATAAAGGGAACGGTTTAGCTATTTATCGAGGATTTTTGAAGAACTTATCGAGCCGCGACTTTAAAGTTTCGATTGTATTGCTGTTTACAACCTCCGCTTCGACAACTCTATACGGGAAGAAATTGTGCGTGATGTCGAGTGAGAAACGTTTACAAACGATTTTTTGTCCAGAGAGAGAATATACTAACAATATCGTTGGAAGACTTTTTCAAATTATAACAGTGATGTCATCATCGGAAAACCAATAGTCCGTAGCTATGGATAGAACCCGACGTCGCTGGTTTGCGAGACCAGCAAGCTTTGCGCTAGGCCATATGCACGAAATCTTGAATCCCATTCTTCTGTTGTGTTTTGTGCACAACGTGCTGATCTCGCATACCAGTGACGTCGGGTTCGATTCTTCCTACGGACTATAGGTTTTCCGATGATGACATCACTGTGAAAATTGAAATAAGTCTTCCAACGATATTGTTAGTATATTCTCTCTTTACCAACTTATGCACAGTTACTGTGCTACATACATAAATAACACAGTGATATCAGAGGAGCGTGTCAGTCAAGCCTGAACAGTACAATGCTCACGAAATCTTGAATCACCACTTTTGTTGTGTTGGTTGACCTTGAGCACAGCGTGTTGGTCCCGCATACCAGCGAAGTCGGTTTCGATTCCTGGCTAAGGACAATATGTTTTCCGAAGTAACATCACAGTGACAATTTTGATTTTGTATCCATTGTTCCTAGTCACTCCGTCGTATCTAGGGTGAAAAGGCGTGCTCTGTCGACGTTTTCCTTACCCTTCATAATCTTCCACACTTCGATCATGTCACCTCTCACTCGACGTTCCTTTAGCGAATTAAGATTGAGGTCACGTAGCCTGTCTATGTACAATTTATTCCGAACCGAAGGAATGAGATTGGTACCTTTACGCTATACCTTTCCTAATTTGACAACGTCTCTTCCAAGATTTGGAGACCAGAATAGAACGGAATACTCGAGATGCGGTCTAATAAATGCATTGCATAACTTATGAATCCTGTGTCTGTTTTTGTTCGTTGCGTTCCTTGGCAGCATCGTTACATTGCTTGCTACTTTTTTAGGTCGTTACTAATGATGACAGCTAAATCTCTCTCGTTGGTGACATGAATGAATTTCTTTCCGGACATTGAATATTCGTCTATGAAGTTATGAGAACCTATGTGCATAACTTTTCATTAGTCTACATTAAATTTCAATTGCCACTTTTCTGACCAATCAACAACTTTGTTCAAGTCTAGTAGGATATGCTGACACTCTAGTTCAGTTTGCACTTTTCCACCTATCTTAGTTTCGTCTGCAAACTTGAAAATATTGTAGGTTGTTTTCGAGGTAGTTAATGAATATTAAAAAGATAACTGTACCTAACACGGATCCATGAGGCACGCCGCTTGTAACATTCCCCAATAGGGGAGGAAACTCAGTTAAGTACAACTCGCTGCCGTCTGTCCGTAAGGAAGCGTTTTATCTAGTTGTTAAGCTCGCCTCGAATACAGATGTTGTGCATTTTACCAACTAGGCGCTTGTGGCTGAATCTTTCATAGGCCTTTTGAAAGCCAAGGTGAATGAAATCGATGGGTAATTTTGTATCGTGGATTTCAATGATATTCTCTAAAGAAGTAGCCGACGGACTACTTCGCGGACTGTTATAAATAACGGGGTCTTTGACGAGCTGTGAGCGTATCCGACTGTGGAGCCAGCACCTGATCCCGCATGTTGTGAGTTCGAGCCACATCAGGTCCCAGCCTGTAACCCTGCCTCGCTCCAGCATGGGAGCAAACGGCTAATATGCTGTATCTCAGACAGCACAGACTGTTCGCTCTACCTGCGCTTGTGTTGAAGAAGTGGGGTTATCGCTGTTCACTGAGAAATTAAGTATTGACTTTTCAACCTTACAAACGCTTGGATTTTGAGGAATCGTGATTGAGAGTAACAGCGCTACTGTAACTAGCATACAAAATGTATCTGAATCCTTTTTTTTAACCAAAATCAGCTAAATTTAGGGATTGGACGAACATTACTCAGAACTGCTGTGTGACACATATATTGATGCATCAAGTCAAATGCGACTGTAGTTGCATACTATAAGAGTTTCAACTAATGTCTATCATCCCATTTTAGCGATGTGTTAAATGCTCCTTCATGTGTTTACGATGTTACAGTACAAAATTCACAAAAAATGGTTGTTTATAGTTCTCGAGGTCATTTTTTATGTGTTCACAACCAGTTTTGTCTCTATTTATTCCCTCCGTCTTATTGAATGAAATTTCGAGTGATGAGATTAAGTTTCCCTACCATTGCGATGGACGACAACGAATAATATCATCTAATCTTTTCCAATGAAGTATACAGCTGACCAAACAATTGGTGGATCATCATTTTTACAGTTTCTAGCTGTTCAAATATTCGTTCTCTTAACAAATTTGAACGACAGCCATGTGAGCGAATTATCATTCATTTTGGAGTGAAAATGCCTTTCCTGAAGTAGTCTAATCCAGCTACTATATTGGCCATTTCCAAAAGAGGTGCGCTGTTCTATTTATGTCTAGCTCAGAGTATCGATGCTCACACCCATTCTTTTTACTCTGACGTGCGGCGCAAAAACATTTGTTAAAATATCGTTCCTTGAAGCCCTATAATGGCATTGGTTACCGATGGAACAGTAGGGGCGAGGAGCGGCCTCTCTGCTCAAACACTGAAGGATGAGGCCTTCACATGAACGGTACTGAAATACCCTATAAACAAAGAGGCGATAAGTCGCAAAACACTGTACAAATAAGATAAACCTTGTCAGTTTAATATCAATTTACTTCACCAGAAATACAACATACAAACATTTTAATCGGAAAGAAAATGATTTTTGTAACGGAGATTTTATTGGTGATATTCCATGTTTTTGAAAGGCTCTAGATCTCGCATAATAGTGGGTTAAACAGCAGGTGGTTGACTTTAAATGCAGGAATACTTTAATGAAAGACTAAGATAAAAAGTCATTTTTACAACAAAGAACTCCTACATTTCTCACCAATATGATATTACTGACCACTTCTATTGTGGAATTTAGTTTATCTCCAAGGTTATAAATTTTTGTAACCACTTCTAGGAGAATTTCAATTGATGTATAAGTTATGCAAAAGTGAGAACTCCAAAGACGTAGTTTATTATTTAATATCTGTGCAGTCTTGCAGATGATATGTGTTATAAATAAAAATCTGTCACAAATACGTATATATCAAAGTGTAGATTAAATAAGTTCCAGCTGTGGAAATCAATTCCAGATGTGTTAACGCCTTCCTTTGATAGGACACATTGAAGAAGAAGCTCACCTTAGAACATCACATAGAACGCCACAGGCTATCACAGCCTCATTTTTTGGGGGTCGACAACAAGACCTTTTAAATTTTTCTTACTGCAATAACTCGCATCGAAAGGGAAAAGGAAAGCTTAGAAGGATCGCTAATCTCAGAATAGTTTACACGACTGGGGAGTGGAGTTGGTTTGGAATTGTTGGTTGAGGTTCTGGTTGGAAGTGGTTGAAGAGGATAACGGGAGAGGGATAAAGATTGCATGATCTAAAGGACAGGGAGAGGGATAAAGATAGCATGATCGGTTGAAGAGGATAACGGGAGAGGGATAAAGATTGCATGATATAAAGGACAGGGAGAGGGATAAAGATAGCATGATCGGTTGAAGAGGATAACGGGAGAGGGGTGAAGATTGCATGATCTAAAGGACAGGGAGAGGGATAAAGATAGCATGATCGGTTGAAGAGGATAACGGGAGAGGGATAAAGATAGCATGATATAAAGGACAGGGAGAGGGATAAAGATAGCATGATCGGTTGAAGAGGATAACGGGAGAGGGATAAAGATAGCATGATCTAAAGGACAGGGAGAGGTATAAAGATAGCATGATCGGTTGAAGAGGATAACGGGAGAGAAATAAAGAGAGCATGATCTAAAAAGCATTGCATAATTTAATTGAACTCGATCATATCGAATTAAGATCAACTATTGTCTTTTGTCTTGAGCAAAAACATGTCAAAGTCCCACTTCATTCTTTCATGATTGAAATAAATTTGATATTCGAATATTAAGTATTGTGACTGCTATGAGTTATACGGATTCATCTTGAAATAGTATCTGCGTTCAAACAGATCGGAGTGACTGAATTCATGTTGAGACACTGAATTCATTTGACAAGTACGATTCCACAGCATGTATTTATTACTTATACATGGAATAAAAAACGAATTTAACCTAAGAAAATCCAAATGATCAACATCGATTACAAATGGTAATAAAAATACAACTACTATTCAAGCACTGGAAAAAACTTGTATAAAAATCTTTATGCAATCTGTGAAAATTTCATCGCGTCACGGAAGCGTTTCACAAAGTCCCTGGAGCACTTCACAGACCCTCAGAAAGATACACTGAGTCACGAGATTGAAACTGGTTGATATGACTTCCACATCCGAGGAAACCACATTTCCAGGAAAAAAATACCATGTCCTAGTAATATTCCGCCCAAGCAATCTCGTGATTAATGAAGCCATGACTTTCATTCCATCTAATGACAACCGTATAATAAAGCATTTCATTCACTAGGAGTTTTGACAACATAATATAATTATTTTCATATCATCGAGAAGATTCAGGGATAAATTTTACGGCCGGAAACCCTTCAGTCACAGAGTATCAACAACTTGCCGGTCTCCAGTGGGGGAATATTAATTTTGCATCATAAAAGCACAACAAGACCGTGCTCATTAAATTTCGTAAAGAAACTAACTTTAACAGTCGGGAGTGGAGATGTCGTCGCATGAGCAAATAAATGTATTTTGGGAGGAAAAGGGGTGGCAGGACAGTTCTTGCACTAACACTAATATTTACTTTGTTGCATGTGGCATTCTTGCACACTCGTTTTTTCTTCGTTGCATTTCCCAGAATTTATAAAAATTATAAATCCGTCGACACGTAACAACTGAGAATCACCGTTCATATCGACACTTAACTAGTGGAAAATGCAACCCACGATATAAAAATATTTCAAACATGACCGACCAAGATCATGTATTGTTTGGATGTGGCTCTCCGACTCACATGACCCTCACATACCCTTGTATTCTCTACTATCCCATGTTATTTAAAAGTTAATCTGTAATTTAGAATTCTCACAAATTGTTTAGCAAAATATTACAATGACCGATTGCAATATTATCTTAAGGATGAAGAGCATATTTATGGATTTCATCTGTACTTTGATAGCTCTTTGGTCGGGAAAAGAGTCGTCTACTTATGTTCTGCTCCGACGGTGAGGTGCACTCTACCGTTCTTACCCGGTCCAATTTACCAAGTAAGAGATTCAGTGTGATAAACTCTACTAGGTTACATATTCTGATTTCATGATCTTCGGTCATCGTTTACTTAATTTGTATGAAGAATGTGTGTACATAATTTATTTATGTAGTTTATGTATGAGGTCCGTAAGAACTTTGAGTGTATTTTATGATGATGCGTAGTGCTTGATTCCGACGAGTTAGATTTACGATTGAAGAACTGTACAGTTTCAAACGTGCCATCAAACTCATAAGAAATACCCACTAATCATCACCCATGATACATTCCAAGTTCAAACGAACTAAAAAAATTATGTGATAGTAAATAAATATTCATACACAAACGGTAAAGTGTATTTATTGTACAATAATTTCTTACATAAATATACGCTAACTTGTTTACCAAGGAGAAACTGAGTGAAACAATGAATATTTTCAATGTTTATTGAAGGGAATGAAGAAGTCACACAACTGTCGTTCTTCCCGTCTATTTAGAGAGGTTAGATTCTTTTTATGGCAGTGTAGCATGGAATGTTTTCTTATCCCAGAAACCATAAGCGCTGCACAAAAATAAACAGTTTAACGTGATGTATTCGCGTGCGTTTCATCTAAAAGTCTGGGTCCTACGTGTTGCAATTCCAACGCAGTCAAACAGGGGGGTGGAAGTGTTGGAATATCAACGTCATCAAACACTGGTTCCCATGTATTGCAATTCCAACGCCATCAAACACTGGTTTCCATGTATTGCAATTCCAACGCCATCAAACAGGTGGTACTACGTGTCGCAATATCAACGGAATCAAATACCGGGGTGAAAGTGTTGCAATAACAACGTCATCAGTCTTCTGGTCCCAGGTGTTGCAATATCAACGTCATCACACACTGCGTACTAAGTTTTGCAATATCAGCGGCACCACCAACTGGGTCCTACGTTTTACAATATCAACGTCATCACACATTGGGTTCTACGTGTTACAATACCAACGTCATCACACACTGGGTCCTACGTGTTACAATATCAACGTCATCACACACTGGGTCCTAAGTGGAGCAATATCAAGCATATGAAATCTTTTTTTTCAGCGGACGACCAAAATGTTTTCATTATGTGGACTTTAATGTTTGTAAAACAAAAAAAGAATATGCAAAGACAGAACAGGCGTACTTTAATATGTTAATTTCACAGTCATTGATGCATTTGCAAGTGTAAGTTAATCATATCCAATTACAAGCAAAAATCGGAGTATTTAATTCAATACAATTATATTCATGTTTTTGTTTAGCTTAGCTATGATTTAATTAGCAAAATTAGTTACGCCTTCTTGCTTACACCAAGTCTGTACTTATGTTCACTCGTGCCCTGCCCACTCATTTTGCAACAATTCCGGTGCGGTGCCTGCTCACTCACTGCAAGCAGGTATCCGCAATGAGACTGATTTCAGTATTTGACCACTCCGCATCTCATGTACAGAACCCACATAATCCTTAGATACGTGGCTTTACATCGTACAACCACATTCGATGTCCAGACTTGACATATGTGACATTTAGCGAGATTCTAGACAAAACTTCCCCTCCAATCGTAGAAGAGCTGCAGAGCTCTCACCTGAGCCATAAAGATATAATTTCAGCCTCGCGGGAAATTAATAATGCCAGAAAAGTTGGGGATATTTACAGTATTACAAAGTTTCATCTTCAGAATATAATGAAATAAACTCCGGAGTGCGTATTTTTTCATCTGCTCGATTGTAGTGAATGATGGCAATACGTAGTTAGGTTGAAGAAGACTATTCACAGAGATAAATGTTGCAATGGAATACCTGTAGATTGTCAAATAACTTGAGTTATGTTGAATACAGTATGATCAGTAATTCAGAAACGTACATTATTGCTCAATGTATACGATCTACTTCATTGTAGGCGCCGCGACAGATAATTTTCTTTTTCCTTGATATAATCGACATCAACGCAGATCACTTCATCAACTAAAGAGACTACATTTGTTTGTTTCGTTTCCGTTGGGTGTAAAGTTGCTTATCCCAGCTGTTTTCTAATGACCCTACGCCAAGAAGAGTTCGGTGCCGACCATTACCGGGTAGTGAAGAGGAGAAAATCCAAAACCCTCTAAGAACTGTCACAACTCCTTAACTGTGGAAGTTAACCGGTTGCAACAAGTGTCGCCATGGCAGTGGAAAGGAGGTTGCATCAAACTGAAAAATAAATCTCAGACAATGAAAAGTAATAAAGAAAACTGCAAAAAGTAAACGAAATGAGACATAACTGATTAGTTTTCAACAGTGATCGCTCACCAAAACTACGATTTCATTGAATTTGATTTAATCGAAACAGATTTATTATGTCTACAATATTATTTCTAAGTATAAGTGTTTATTGTTTTTTCCATTCAATCTTAATTACACTTACATCCATTATGTGACCCGACTTACATTCATTATGTGACCCGACCACTGATGATGTGGCCCAGTTCCGAAAACTAGTTTCTTCAACTGAGCAGACGATCCAGTCCCAGGCTCAAGGACTCCTACTTCTGCATAGTGTAAAGGAGGACGACGAATCTAATTCTCAAGTGCAAGCTAGCAAGCACACTTTCCAGGTGAAGAAAGCTCATCTATTTTTCTTTCTATTACAAGAGTATTAGATCAAAATGAGCAATGTTTCATTTTTGAATTAAGGATATCTACACCTCATATGTTCAGAAGGAGGACTATGGAATTTACGTCCCACAGCGACTAAAATATCATTATAGGAAATTGCAGTTCCCGGATCGTGGATAACAAAAATCCATCGTTCAATAAAAGAATTTCAACTTCGAAACCTAAAATGTAGATATCGATTGACCTAGAAACTTGTGCATGTGTTCATTCGTTATTAAAACAAACACGAGACGGTACTAGTCGGTGATTTGTGAAGAGATTCCAAAACATGGCTACCTTGTAGCAACAAAATGGATTATTCGAACGTGAAACTATGAATAATTTGTTCCAGTTGGGATGGAATTGCTTCAATGATTATTGATCGTTCATTGTGCCAAAAAGATCAGGCAAAGAACTTATTATGTTTATTCCATAAACTGACCAATGGTAAGTTGGTGACAGGCACAATACTCACTGTGATATATAATAGTGGCTAAAAAATTGGCGCTTACTTTTTAGCGAACTTATTATGATCAGCACCATGGCATATAAATAATATTACGTACTGTAATCTGTCTCATATAACATATATTATTTACTGAGGGACAGTGCAATGAATATCGAAAAAATAAAATTGAGAGAATCTATTGGTCCGGTCATATCCATAAGCAATATTTTTCTTCATCGACGCATTTACGACTTGTTTACCCTTAGTATTATCTACACGCCAAATACAAATAAAACTTTTGCATTTTCCTTTTCAATTTGCCTATATAGCGGGCTACAGCGTTTCTGTGATATGATAGCCTTTCTTTACATACGTCATTTTTTGGGTTGGTCTTTAAACACTTAAAGGACCGGCCATAACGTCTCACTCGGGGTCTGGTAGGCTCGAACCTACAACCTTCGTTTCCCATTGAAAGTCTGTTATGAGGAGAGGCCGACACGCTACCCACTCGGCCACCGAGCTGGTAAAATATCTCCCACTAAATTCACGTTCGTCACGCGTTAAATGTAAACGTTTGCCAACTTGTAAAGAACGATATCTGTAAAATACACTAATTTTTGTACCATGTTATTATTGTAATTTGATTATTGAAATTCGTACTTTTCTGTTCGGTCTGCAAACCATTTTCGTTATCTAAATATCTATTTCAAAGTTACTACGAGTCTTGGTCACGTAGTTTCACTATTCAATTTTGTGGGTTTCCCTTTCTTCCCGCTCGTCTGTGTCCCGTTCATCCATCACGTCCTGTTCTATTAGACTTAGCTTATCTCTGGCGTCAAGCTTTTCGTTCGGAGATGAATTATGATAGCCAGCTCCTAGGAAACCCCGCTCTTATTATGATATCCAGCTCTGATAAACCCCCGCTCTTAGCTCTGCGAGAACGACGTTCTCACATGGAAAAGAACTTGAACATATAATACATAATTCACAGACGTGGTTTTCTATACACAAGTATTTTTAATCATGCCTTCGATACCGTAAGCTACTAATTTTTGTAGGGGTTTTGAAATTAAATAAATGTCCATTTCTGGGATGCAAATGTGCATCCCCATTTTAAGGGTGAATGCTGCAGAAGATATACCATGCACTCCCTATATACGTTCCATCAGACTATACCAGAATACCATGCACTCCCTATATACCATGCACTCCCTATATATGTTTCCATCAGTCAATACCAGAATACCATGCACTCCCTATATACCATGCACTCCCTATATATGTTTCCATCAGTCTATACCAGAATCTATCAGTCGGCCCTCTTCTATTTGGTCTAAAACTGACTATATAGCCTTTTTCTGCATCGGTAATGAAATCCCGAAATGTAAATAAATTCACTATTTATGTACAATAATTCATTTCAGGCAAACCGTGGGGTAAAAGATGCAGAAAATATGTGACGAGTAAACCGTGCGGCGGAAACGGTTGACCAGCGGAATAGTTTGATTGCAACCACCAGGGAACTTAATTAAATGAATTTCCATATAATGAGTAACGAAATAAATTGACTAAAAAAACTACCGCTCTAACGTTAAAAAACACAAACAGTTATCAAGAATATGCTCGATTGATTCAATAACCGCATTTGCTAATTAAAAAAGCAAGCGAATGATGAATGACAAATAATATCGATGATGGCAATGATCAGGAGTCAACTGAATTATTGGTGGCAAATCCAATTTAGTAATATTACCATACGTCGACATGACTAATCTATACTTGCCTGTATTTTTTCTCGTTTCAACGGTCGACTGACCTGATATCTAAATGTTCCAAAAGTAATGGACTAAATTTCCCGCTCATACAGGGAGAGAAATGATTAGCTCTCACAGCAAAATTGTTTATGTCAACTTTATTTTGTTGAAATTGTGGTTTTATTTTGTTGGGGAAGCAAAATGCGCAATATTGATTTGCTGTACCAACAATTCGATTATGTTGAAAATCATCCCATGTCTTGTTGTGGAAGCAATTTGGCAAGAGAAGAAAGTTTTCTCCGGAGTTGCTCCATCAATATTGCTCGGATAT